>BLXL01011374.1:0-27753 GCA_023170135.1 Acarapis woodi | reverse complement strand
ATTAATTATTTTTTGTTTTCAAATATTTATTGTTTAGAAAAGTTTTTCAAAAGTTCAAAATAAAGTTTATTGATAATTTTTGAATATTTTCAACAAAAATTTAAAAGTTTTAGTTTAAAAAAACAAATATGAAATTTTTCAAGTGAAAACACATGATGAATTTAATCAATTTATTGTCAAATTTCTGAAATCGATTTTTTATTTATTTCTAATTATTTCTTTTTTTTAGGTGCAAGATGTTTACCTACCTACCGACTTGAAGAAACTAATTTTTCTCTAACTATGATTTGAAAATTAAATTTTTTTTTCTCACATTAATAATTTTAAATTTTTGTATTTTTTTGAATTTGAATTTTTTTTTAAATTTTTGAAAGTAAAAAGCGTCACATTTTTTACCTGTTTTTAAACTTTTTAATTAACAACTAACTATAATACAAAAGCCTTCTTTTAAAAATTTACCAAAAGCGTTAATTTTTTTTTTTTTGTTTATTTCTATGAATGCAATTAATTAATTTTATTTACTTTTTTTTTCATATTATTTATAGTTCCAGCTAAGTTCAATGAGAAATTCACTGTGAAGACTGTTAAGAAAGGTGAAAGTGCAAAATTATTCTGTTCAGCTGAAGGTGATCAGCCAATCACTATCAATTGGTACAAAGAAGGACAATTATTGAACAAATCTAAGATACAGGGGTATTTTGTATTTATTTGATATCTATAAAATTAAAATATATAAATTTATTTTTTTAGACTTGAAATCTATGAATCGCAAACAACGGAAGGAGTTACAAGTGAATTGTTTATCGCATCTGCAGATCGTAATGATGGTGCAAATTATAATTGCAAAGTAGAAAATGCTTATGGAAAAGATGAGAAAAATAATAAATTGCTTGTTATTGAATCACCTGGCGCACCTACAGCTCTAACTATTCGTGAAAGATGGAGTAGATCGGTTAGTTTAACTTGGCAATCACCATATGCTGGCAATGCACCTCTGACAGGTTATGTGATTCAATATTGGCGTGAAACACCTTCTGGTCTGAACAAAAGATTAATGGAAGTCAACGTTAGTGCATCTTTATCTGCTTATCTTCTCAAAGATCTACAACCTGGCACAGCTTACGAACTTAGTATTCTTGCGGAAAACGAAGTTGGACGCGGTAGTTCATCACAGGTTGTTCGTTTTGTTACTGGTGAAGAAGAACCAGAAGCTAGTCCTCTAGATGTACTAGTCGAATCCAGATGGCCAACAACAATTCGAATTTCTTGGAAACCACCACCAGAAGAATCTCACAACGGCAAAATACTTGGATATTACGTAAGATTTATTCAATTATTTAAAATGAAAAAATAATTTAAAATTTTTATAGGTTGGATATAAAATGAGTTCAAGTAACTATCAAGGCTCATTCAGTTATAAAACTGTTCCTGTTGGACATAATAGCTATGAATATTTTTTGACATCGCTTCATAAAGGCACTGAGTATATTATTATTGTAAAAGCGTACAATTCGGCAGGTAGTGGACCAAATTCACAAGAAATGCTTGTCAAAACACTTTCTGGTGATCTTCCATTGGCACCTAGACTCCATATTCTTACGACAACAACCACTTCAGTACATCTTCTTTGGCGGCCATCCACTGATACTACCGCTTTATCAAATACGAACACTAATTCAAAACTACTTGGCTATTCTCTTTACTTCAAAGTTGACGAACATAACTCAAATTGGAGAGAAATTTCTGTGCCATCAAACGAGAATAAAGTTGAACAAGAGTACATTTTGGAAGATTTACAGGTGAATACTTTCTATCGAATTTATATCACGGCCACCAATTCATATGGACAAGGTAAATTAAAAATTTTTATATCGATTAAAAATTTTTTTGTCCAAATTACATATTAAATTTATTTAAAAATTATATCTGATATATATTCTTTTTCAAGGTGATCCATCAAACATGGTTACAATAAAGACTAACAAAGATGAAAAAAGTTCGGTATTACAAACCTCAATTTTCCCATCATCTAATCAAGTAAATCTAGCATCGGATCTGGATATGATTAGTGTAATATCAATAACAGTAGCAGTTGTGATTGTAGTCTTCGTAATAGTGGTTGCATGTGTCTGTGTGAAAAAAGCTCAATTGGAAGCAATGCGTACCCCATTAGATTTGTCGGCTGTTACTTTACCACGTACTATGACTGACGCTGAGAAACAAGTTTATATTGGCACAACTCATCGTTACGTAGATTTTGACAAAAGCAAACCATTATTGCAAGGAAATTATTCATTTGATTCTGGTTTTCCAGTTCCATATTCGACAATACCACTTAAAGATGGTCAAGTTTCTGAAGAAATGAAAGCTTATGGCGGTCATCAAAAACCTTGGATAGGTGATCGTCCACTTCCTCCAACTGCCGCAACAAACAAACGTAAATCTGGTCTTGAAATACAGCAACATGTTTATGATTGCCCGCAATAATTTAAGCTTTAAAATTCAAGAATTTTGCACTGATTTGACAAATTTTCATCCTATTTGAATATTTGCTTTTTACATTTTATTTATTATTTTCTTTTTATAATTTTTCCTACTATTCTTTTAGTATTTTTTAGTATTTTGCAGTATTTGGTCATATATACCTACAATTTTTTACTTTAATTATATAACTTAATTTTTTTTAGTATATATATTTTTTTTTTAAACTCCTAAATTCTTTTTTATCAATGTCAAGTATTTAATTTAAAAAATTTAAAATGAAAAACCAAAAAAAAATTTTTCTACAATTTTTTTAGTCAAACTTTTATACATTCATATTCTTTTTACCAATTATTTTTAATTTAATTTCTATGCGTGTAGTTTTGAGGATTTTTTCATTTTTATTTTAAATTCGAATAATTTTTTTTCGAAATGATTCCAAATGAATTATTCAATTATTTCAAAATCAAAAAAAAAAAAAAATTAATTCCCGAAAATTTTCAGATTATTTAACTAAAAAAAAATTCATTTTATTCAATTTCATTTTATTGAAATTTGCATGTTAGATAAATTTTTCAATAAACTTTTTAATTAATTTGCATTCCAAAAAAATACTGACTTGTATACGAATTTTTTCTTTACATGAAAGGTAAAAAAAACTTATGTACTTGAATTTTTAGATTTTCGATCTAATTTCTTTGACAATTTTGAGTTCATCAAACCCAGTAAAAGTATCAAGTTTTTGGTAGACTTTTTTTTCTAAAATTTCAAATTCAGCCATATTAGAATCAATAAATTTTTTTAATCTATCATTCTTATCTGGATCTCCATTGCAGCACAAAAAATCAGAATTACAAATTTTCATAAACACGACCAAACATTCAATGCTTCTTAATCCATGAATTTCTTCTGTTAATTTAAAATTTATAGTTAGATATTTAGATGCAACTGAATGATGACCCAATTCACTATAACAGTCAGCTAAAAGATTTAAACAAGTTCTCAACTTTTTGTGATGTCTATGAACACAATTAATTAATTTTGTGTAGGCCTCATCGATATCTGTAAGACAACTTTCGAATTGTTTACGTCTAAATTTATTTTTAGCGATTTTTATCAACATTGACGATTCATCGTATAATTTAACATTCACATTTTGATCTACAAGTTTACAATTAATACAAAAATTTGTTTTATCTTTATTAAGAATCACAGGTCCGTTGCATCGAGTGCACAAGAAGGCTCGCTGTTTGTTCTCTTGACCTGATTCACATGCAGAACACGTACATTCGAAAAAGTATTGTGATTTTAGCATTTTCTGACGATCTGATCTTGTATCCTTGTAGAACGATGGCCCATAACAGAAGAAGATTTCTATTTTTCAGGAAATTAAATTAATAAATTTTATCAATTTATATTTAATTTTTTACAAACCTGAATCTTTATCGATCAAACTAATTGCAGTGATCTCCAAATGATTACCGGTGAATTTAGGAATTACATTAGGTAAACATGAATGATTAAGTAAGCTTGTAATTGGATAAAAACCAACACCTGACATAACTTTTTTGTCCATTTCATAAACATCAAGTTTAACATTTTGATCAATTGAAATAAGGTTTGTTGACAGTTGTTGAATATGTCGAAAGAATAGTTTGCAAAGTTTTAATGATTTATGAGTTTCTATCGAATATTTAAATTGATTTTCAAGCAATTGTTTGAAAAAAAGTGAAACAAGCGCAAATGACAAATTTTCTTTCATTTCAAATTCATTTTCATGGGTCATAAGATTGTAAACATTTTGATAGGTGCTTATCAATTCACAATTATCATTTTTATTCATTTCGACAAAATCAATCATTGTATTAATGCCCATTTTGAATGCCATCCTTAAAACAAGATAACCAACACCCAGTTGATTTGTTAAATCAGACACCTTGCCACATTCATCTTTATGATAATTAGCTTGATTAAGACAAGTTTCTGAGCAATAAAGTGCATAATCACAAAAATTACAAGGTATACCATACCCGCCAAGTTGAACCAAACAATGATTACAAAATAATAAATAATAATTCACATTTATCATAGAAACAAACGGATTTTCTTTTATTATATATTCGCCCATACCGATCAACCTATTAGCTACCAATTTTCTACCTTTTTGTTCGTCATACTTTAAACTTATTTTATTGCTTGTAAATGAACATTTTTCCTGATTTATTTCACTTTTATCATTTTGTTCTATCATTAATTTACATTTGTGAATTCGATTATGCAATTTTTCTTTATCATGATAATTTAATTTCATGGCTTTTTGAGCATCTTCCAATGCATTTTTAAATTTCTTAAGGTTGAAAAAAGCTGCTGACCTGTTTGCATAAACAAGACTCAATTCGTTACAGTCATTAATATCGTCTAAGTTTGGTTGTTTAGCTTTGAGTATTGCCGCTGAATAGGTTTCTAAAGCATTAAAATACATCTTCGATTTGAACAACTCATTTCCATCTTTTCTTAATTTTTCAGCTTCAAGATCATCTTTTGAATGTGGATTAAGTTGTTTAAAAATTTCGTCTGTAAATTTTTTTATCGAATTTATTAGTATTGAATCACTAAAGCATTTATCAATTATGTTTTCTTGATTTATTGATGAATATTTATGAATTAGATCTTGATCATTATTACAAAATAGAAATATTTTATCCAAAAATGAAGAGAAATCAGCCCATTGATAGTCTAAGGTGTCCGAATTCGACATATAAATTTGATCAAGCTGATTGTTATTCATTTTCTAATGCAATCATAAAAATTGATATTCTTCACAATAATTAAATGCATTGATTATATAATTTAAATCTAATCCACATCAAACAACATTAAGCCATGTGGCTTTTCTAGGTGGATTAAAAATATTTTTTACGAAATTTGTTTAATCACCAGGTGTCGTAAAAAGCATTCATTTTTGTATTAAAAAAAATCTCCCCCAATTTTATTATTTATGCAAAAAATCTTGCAAATTGTCTAGTTGCGCAGCAAACCTTGGGGGTCCCTTTATTATTTATTCATTTCTTAATTCAATTATTTGACTATTTATTTATTTATTTATTTATTTATTTATTTATTTATTTATTAACCGACCTATTTTTTCATCTTATCTAAAAAACATCTAGATTTATATACTAATCTATAAACTTAAACTGCGCTCATATTTATTAAATATTTAATTTATTTTTTTGTTTTATTTTTTAAAGTAAAAATTTTAATTATCGAGAATGGGTGTTATTAAACGCAATAAAACTATTAACTTTAATTCAGGTGATGACTCTGAATCATTGTAAGTTTTAATTTATAATTCTTTACCGATAGATCAAAAATTATCAATTTTTTCCATTTATTTTTTTATTTTAATTTTTTGTTTGCTAATAAACAAAATGTATAAAATAATTAACTAATTGCATCCTTTTCATCTTACGGAAACGATCAATTTTCTACATTCAAAATTTGTCTATTTGCGTTCCAATTATTATCAATAACTTTTTCATTTTGTTTAATTATTGTTTCATAATCACAAAAAAATTACCATGATCCGAATTTTTTATTCAATTATGTGCTAATAATCATTTTAGTAATTCAACAATTGAATCAATTTCATTCAATGAATTTCTAAATTATCACGATTCGTTGACAAGAGAATCGATATATTATTTTTCGTCAATAGCAAGTTCTGAAGATGAGCAGCAGACAAATAGAAATAATTTACTTGAGTTCATTAATTCTGATTTATGTCGATCGCGTAAAACACCAAAAAAACGAAAAATAGTAAGACCTCAACAGTCATTCGTGTGTTTAGGCATAAAGGGAAAATCTGATAAGAAGAAAAAAAGATATGAGAATGGTAAATTTAGTTTGTTTCTCATAAAAAGATTAAGATAATTTTTTAATCGATAATTAGGCAAAATTTATCTAAAATTCACATTACCTTTTTTCCAAAATGAAACAAAAATTGAAATTATAACTAACAGTTCAATCGTCTATCTAGCCAATTTTCTTATGAACCCTTATATTAAGTGCTTAATTAACGAAGCAGATATTTATAAAGAATTGGATATTCACGATTTTGTACAAAAGTCTATCTCTCCTTTCACTCTTCTTCTTATGGATCAAAATCATATGAAAGTAATTAATTAGTACGATAAGTGAATAATTTAACATCAATTCTTAATTTTTCTCATTTTTTTATTTAGACTTGGAATGATTTTGTTAATCTTTCAGAAAGTGAACAGAACGTTGTGCTTGAAAAGTTAGATGAAGAAGGGAGGCCTAAAAATAAATTTAAAAAAGAAACAAGACAAGATGGTAAAAATCATATTAGTAGTAAAAAATGTTTTGACCGGATCAACAGTTGTATCAAATCCGCTTTACGTAAAAAAATACCTCTTGAACTAATGGAATCTATAGAACGAGAATTGCTGCTTCATTTTCAAAATAATGTTAAGGACTCGATTTATTTAACACGACTTGACTCTCCATATGCCAGATTACTGCTTCATGCATGTGCTCAATATTATGATCTAAATTGTCGAAGTAAATAATCTTCTCGTTTCAAAATAAAAATCTTTTTCATCACTCTTTATTTTTATCAATAGGTTTCGACAAAGAAGGTAACAGATGGACTCAGGTAACTAATAAATCAGATCATTTTGAGCCTTCTACCGTTTCTTTGACATCTTACTTGCAGAATTTGTATTTGAAATCTTAAAATAATACATTTTTAATTTATCAAGTCATTTTATCGACAAATTGTTACGAAGAATGTATAAAAATTTATCATTTCAAATTCAAGTTAAAATAATTTAACGGTGGGATCATTTGATAGTCTCAATTTTTGATAATCTTAAATTATAATGAAATTTTATAAATTTAAAAAATTCTTGGCAAGAACTTAAAAATTTTATAGATTTCAGTTTGATATATACAATAAAAACTATTTTTTATTTGAAAAAATAATAAAATAATTTTGTTTTTATTTTAAATTTTCATCTATAATTTTTCGACTTCAATTTAATTAATTTTTTTTTTTTCAAATTTCTTAGAAATTTTTCGATAATTTATAATTGTTTTTCTTATTAAATTTTTTTTTATCGCAAAATGGTTTTTCTTTTAGATGTTTATGAAAAAAAATTTTTATTAGAATAAAAATTTAATGATCATATATGATTTAGTAAGAAAAGCTAAATCTACAGAAATCATACGCAAACTCAATATATAATTTTAACTTTTATTTTAAAAGCGAATAACTTTATTATCTTCGGAGACATAAATTAGATTATTTCGTAAATTAAAAATATTTAATTTTATAGGTGTCTACTTGACGCACAGAATATTGCTAAAAATAATTTAGTATAGCTTGCATAAAATACATTACTCCAGGTTGTTTGACATTGCTTTGGAGCATTAGTTAGGTTCATTAAATTTTAAATTTATCTTAAATAATTTTCGTTTCAATAAAATTGGTGAAAAATATATTGGTTATTCTATTAAATTTTATTTGATCATCGTATTTAACCTTTTTTTGGTTCAGGTTTATTTTGTCTGTCTAAATCAAAAAATATCTATTAAAATTCATTTTAATAACAAGTCGGAACGAAAAGTCAAATTAATATTCAATATCAATTCATTGATCATTTTTGTGATTTTTATTATTGTTTAAATTTTATCGTGTATTGCAAATTTTTTTACGCTGGAAAGAATAGAATTTAAATAAAAATTTTTCACACTCGTGTATTTACAACCAATTAGAAAATATTAAGGTATAAATTTCAAGTCAATATACTAATTTAGCAGATTGCTTCAAATTTTTTATTATTTTTAAGAATTTCAAATTTTATTAATTTAATTTATTTGATGATGATTTATTATTAAAAATAATGAGCTTATCTTAAATTTAAGAATTCGATATTTTTGTTAAAAAGATTTAAATTCAAAAAAATTTTTTTCAATTTTAAAAATTTCTCTGGAAATCTGTGATCCAAGCCAAAAATTTTCAAAGCAATCAAAATTAAAAAAAAAAAGAAATTTTTATTTTATAAACTATAAACAAAAATATTTAACAAATAGCAATCTAATTTCGAAAATTTGAAAAGGTGAATGTAATTTTTTTTCGCTAATTTTAGAATAATTCTGTAAGTATTCATAAAAAATTTATTTTTCGATTTAATGAAATTAATATCGATCGAAATGTTCTTAAATAAAAATATTATATGGTCGAATCAAAAATTTTTAATTCTTACACTTGTTTCTCATACCAACAAAAAATAAATTATGAATTAATAATTTAAATAATTTGTCGTCATAAATTGGTTCTATTCATAAATATTCGTTTTTGATTAAATTATAATAAATATATAATAAATATATAATAAATATATACACAAAAAAAGTGCTAAATAAATTATTATCTGATCAACGCAAAATCAGTTATCCATGTTTTATTTTAATAAAATAAATCATATGCATTTAAAATAAATTAAAGGTGAAACGAAAAATTCAATAAATTTATATTCTAAAATAAATTAAAAAACTGGATGATATTTGACTCATTTTTTCTTGTGCAAAGGCACATAAATGAAAAAAAAAAATTTATTTTATTATTCAAATATTTACTAGACATGTGTTTTTATAATCTTCATATGAATAAATATAATAAATGACACGATATGATTATTCTTTGTAAAAAAATTTTTTATATTTTCATTTATATGCATTTCACATAAAAAAATTTATTTCGAATTAATTTTTTTAGGTTTGCATTTGACATACCTGTTTGAATGTATCCGATTCATTTGTTATTTTTTTTTTAAGAATGTAATTTAATGTCAAGGCAATTTGAAAAATAAACCTAGTATCTTATATATAGTAATTAGATTTCGTTTGCGCAATTTACATTAACAACAGATATCTAGAAAGAGTTTGCATGTTTACGAATTTTTTGAATTTAGGATAGAAATCATCATGATTATTGATAATATCAAACTTTGCTGATAGACTATGTTTATTTATTTTAATGGCTTATAGGTAAATCTCATATAACAAGTGACTTTTTCCGTCACCGATAAAATTTTGTCTTTAAAAAAAATTTTTGCCGAAACGCTGACTAATTTTTAGAATTTTTTATGCGTCTTGCTTGATACACATTGCATGTAAATTTTTTAAATATTTTGCTGGATGCAATTTAGAATTCAATTCGAAACCAACTTGATCATTTAACATAAAAATCAAAAATATTATTTCTCATAATTATTATAATATTATGAACAATATGATTATTATCTATTATAATCAAGAGTTTTTCAATAATTATTCGTTGAATGAAATATCTTTTTAATCGGTTGAATCTCAGAAATTTTAACCAAATTCATTTTTTTTTTTGTTCATGAATAATAATTTGACTTCAAAATGATTGAATCAACAGATGGTATTTTTTTTTTATTAAAATTTATTCATCTTTTCTTTTAAATTTCATTTTCCATTGATAATTTTTTAGATTTTTTTAGGCCTATTTTATTAAATTCAAAATTTTTTTTTAGAATCAGTTTTTTCAAAAAGAGCTTTAAGTTAATCAATTTGTTCATTGCGATAAAAGAAATCTAGGTTTTAAAATTCAATGTGTTTATTTGTTTAATATATCTTATTTTAATTTCTTATCTTGATTTTTGTATCATTTTTTTTGTGTTACCGTGTAATTAAAACAACTAAATTAAATTTTACCTTATTTTTTCTTTTTTAATGATTATTTTTAATAATTTAAAAATCTTAAAATCACACCTAATAGAGCAATTTGATCAGCAAAACTCAAAAACTTATGATTTGAACGTAAAATCTACTCTTCTCAAATCAAATTCTATTCTAATTAGGCGAAGGCGAAATTTTCAAAAATCTCAGGCATTTTCAGTAAATGTGAGTTACCCATCTCAATTCAATAGCGTACGACGAGATTGCAGCGGTAAAAAATCAGTCAAATGGATATTGATGAATAAAAAAAAGCAAAAAAATTTAAAGCTTAAATTTCAATGCAATTCAATTTTTCCTAAAAATAGTGATTCTCAAAAAAAATTGAAATCATATCAACAATCCTCAAAACAACCAAATAATAATCATAGAAAGAATGATTTATTCTGTGAAGTCATAAGTTCAAATAATTTTATGACGAGAGAAAAGAAATTCAGGGCTGAAGAAAACAATTCATTACCTATTTACAGAATCAAATCAATAAATGAAAAATTATTAAATCCATTCGATCTGTATCATTTGTACCATAAAGAAGATCGCGAATTCAAATTAAATCAAAATTCTGATTATTTAGCCAACCTTAGGGAGTTAAAAAAAAGTATATTGAATGAGCAATTAGGTAAGAAAAAATCGTTTCCAGGTTTGTTTAGTAAGCCATCTGTATGTTGCAATATGTTCAATGATAATGAAAGAACTATTGATTTTGTTATTGTATACGATTGTGCACTTTTCGAATATGCTCAGCGATTTTTAAAAAATGATGAAAAATTACCGATTTATGAACAGATTAGCCAAGAAACTAAAATTTCAATTGACAAAAATGAATCACTAAATAAAATTGATAAGAATGTTGATGACGAAAAATTGAGTGTAAAAAGTGTGCCGATTTATAAAAAAAACCAACTAATAAATGTAAACGATGAAAAATATAATGATGAAATCCGAAGATTAAGTGTAAGAGATATTTTAGAACAATTGGATAATGATCAAGATGAAGAAATCGAATACCTAAGCACAAAAATAATTGATTCAATTGTCAATCAATCACCGTCTGCCTTTTCAATGAAAAATTCTTTAGAGGCCCAAAAGTTATCTGAAGAAATAATAGAAATAATTGATTCAAACGAAAATTTAAATAACAATCTTAACGATCCACTCAATGAAATACCTACAGACGAATATTTAAGATTAAATTCGAGACAACAATATTTGGCCGAATGTTGTAAACGATTTGAAGAAAATTTATGCGCAGAAGGCCTTGAATTAGAATATAGTGCAGCTAAGTTCACGTACACTAATAATAGACGAATTGGATTTCTTAAAATTCATGTTCCATGGAATATAATGTGTCGATATGCTGAATTAATGAGACTTAAAATGCCCATGATTTCTATAGAATCGAATTGGCGTCTTATTTTCGATAAATGTGATACATATTCAAAAGGCAAATTTACAGCACCCTATTCAAAAGGTAAATATATCAATTGTTCAAATTAGTACTTAATTATCTTAGATTTCAAAAAAATTTTAATTTGATTTATTTACCTCTTTTAAAAAGACAAAGAGTATTTATTTGATATACCTGCTGACAAGCGACTTTTTTTCAGTCCGGCTCAAAAATCGCAAATTGTCGAATTCATTCTTAAGCGTAAAAGTTATTCATCAAATTTCAATGATACATCATTAGGAATTAATAAACTATTACACGAACGTGCATATATTGCTGCTTATCCTTTGCATGAAGGTAAATTTGTGCCTTTCAAAAAAATAGCACTAATAATTCATAAATATTTGAAAAAAAATATCGTAAACAGGTGTTATTGATATTAAGCAACCCGAGAATACAAATTTTAATTATCAACAAGACCAGATAGATGATGTGATGATAAAAAATATAAAGAAACAATCAAATAATTTTTTTGAAGAGAATAGAAACACCCCAAGGGCACAATTATTAGAGAAATGGGCATCACTCAAATGTATTTTTAAAAAGCAACCACTTGATGAAATTCGCAATTATTATGGTGTCAAGATTGGCCTATATTTTGCATTTCTCGGATTCTATACTAGTATGCTAGTACCTGCAAGTATGTCCTAATAAATGAATTTAAAAATCAATATAAAAATTAATTTGAATTTCGAAACACCACAATCTACTCATTCGAATTTTAAAAAAAGGTGTTGTTGGCCTTTGTTGCTTTCTCTATGGAGTTTTCACTTTAGATTACGATATTCCCACAAAACAGGTTTGTGATAAGTCTCTAGATCATCTCCCTATGTGTCCATTATGCAATGTGAAAGGATGTGACTTTTATTACCTCAGTGATACGTGCAGTTATATGAAATTTTCCTATATTTTCGATAATCCTGCCACTGTTTTCTTTTCTATCTTCATGAGTCTCTGGGGTACAGGTACAAAAATAGAATCCGATTTTCAGTGTTAAAATAATAATTTCTAATAATTTTTTAAATCATTAAGTCTATTTAGAGATGTGGAAAAGATACTCTAGTAGAATAACTTATCGTTGGGATTTATCATCGTTCGGTAAGTAGAAAATTTCAAATAACAATGTAAATTGATTTTAATTATAATATATTCAAATATAGATGCTAGATTTTTTTTTTATTTAAAAATTTTTTTTCCTAGAAAATTTATTGCGAATAATATGATTTATGTTTCGGCATGCACAACTATGAAGTAAATTAAGATTTGTTTAAAAAAACAATATTTATCTTATTTTTTCAACAGACGCTTACGAGGAATTTCTCCGTGTCGAATACTTAGCCAAATTATCAAAAACTGAAAAAAAAAAACTCAATTTAATAACCAAAGTATATGAGCCTTATATTCCATTTTTTAGAAAACACTTGAATTCAGTAATTAGCGTAAGTGTAGTCGTACTTTTGATTTTGGTTGCATTGGCATCAGTAATTGGTGTAATTATTTATCGTGTTTCAGGTAAATGACCTGATTTATAATGTTTTTTCCTTGTATAAATAATCAATCTTAGAAATAATGAAAATTTTTTACTTTTTAATTAAGTTCGTGCAGCTATTGCTCAAATTGATGAAAATTACAGTTCGATTTTCACATCTACAACTGCCGCTCTTATCAATTTGTTCTGTATACTAATTTTGAATCAAATATACTCTTATGTTAGTTTTTATTTAACTGAACTTGAGATGCCACGAACTCAATCTGATTTCGATAATAGTTTGACATTGAAAATGTATCTACTTCAATTTATCAACTACTATTCATCTATTTTTTACATTGCATTCTTTAAGGGCAGATTTATGAGTCATCCAGGAGAAATAATCGACAATTCCAAATTTACTTCATTAACACAAGAAGGTGATAGATTTTTTTTCTTTTCGATTTGATCTGATGACTAATATGCCATCACTACCTTATTTTACTTTAGAATGCAGTACAGGAGGTTGTCTACTTGAATTATCTATTCAATTGGCGATTGTTATGATTGGTAAGCAATTTGTTGGTGGAGTGATTGAAATGTTCGTTCCATGGATCAAAAAGATAATTAAGTAATGTTTATTTTATTTTTGCATTTCACAGTAAAACTAATATTTATTTTCTGCCATAAAAAAAAATATTTTAAAAGATTAAGACGTCTAAAAAAAAATTATGAATTTCAAAATTTAAATAATTTAACCCAGTGCGAATATGACTTTTTACTTAATCAATGGCATCCGCAATCATTATTTTATGAATATTTGGAGATGATTTTACAATTCGGCTTTTTATCGATCTTTTCAGCTTGTTTCACTTTAGGTCCGATTTTTGCACTAATCAATAATTTGCTGGAAATACGTTTAGATGCTAATAAAATGATTACATCAATGCGCAGGCCGGTAGCACAGCGTGTAAAAAATATAGGTATTTGGTACCGCATACTAGATATTATTGGAAAATTATCGGTAATCTCTTCAGCTCTCATAATTGCATTTACTAGCGAGTTCATTCCTAGACTTTATCATTTGTCTAAATATGGCAATATGAATTTGTATATGAATCATAGTCTTTCATTTTTCAATGCATCCGAAATAACTAAAATTGGAAATAAAGAAAAATTTTTCAAGCATGTATCACCGAATCAGCCTCACTATTGTTTGTGAGTTATATTCCATAGCCCTTGATTTCGAAAAGTTTAATTGAAAAATATTTTCTTTTTGCATTCAGATATCAGGGATACAGACATGGACCTGATCGTAGTGACAAATACGAACCCACACAAACCAATTGGGAATTACTAGCTATTAAGTTAGCATTCGTAGTTATATTTGAGAATGTAATTGTATCAATGACAATGCTAATGCGTAAGTTTGTTATATTGTAAAGAAATTTTAGTTAAGAAAATATAAAAGTTTATGTGTCTTTGAAAATTTAAAAAAAAATAATTAATAAAATTTTTGCCTAATAGGTTACCTAATACCAGATGTGCCAAGAAGTTTAAGACAAAAAATGCGACAGCACGCTTATTTAACAAACGAATTAATAATGAGTCAAGAAATAAAACGTGCCAAACAAAATTTTCATTAGGTAGTTTTTTATAAGTAAATCTCTGTGGCTCAATAAATTTTTGACTCAAAGTCTGAGTATTTATCTTTTTTGATTTGAAATTGAAAAAAAAAATTTAAAATTCTATTTTGTATTTTCATAGTGAAAATGTATAATTAAAAAAAATTTGAAATTTAAAAATAAATTAAAATAAAAATTTTAAACAAGACATACTATATTCTAATATGTTAATTTAGACTAAGGCTACATAAAACAAAATAAAAATGATGGATGTAGATGAAAATAGTCATTTTAAAAATATATATATATATATATATAAATTATTAATTACAAATCAAAATAGAAAAATGAAGTAATATTGAATTGCTAAATTCATTATAACATAATAAAAATTTATGATTGTATAAGAACGTTTTGCCAATTTACTTCGGAAAATAAGAAAAAGTAAATAAAAAAATTAAAAATTTAAAAAAAATTCTAAAAACAAAAAAATTAATCATTTAAAATTTGCTGATAGCGATCCTCTTGACTCATTTCATTTGCGTAATTTGGATTATTAATCGAATCTATTTGATGACTTCGATTAATTGAACTAGTTATTGTGTGCTCTTGTTCTTCATTTTCAACTAGGTAAGTACCAATGAAAGGAATTCTCGTCAAACTCTCTAGTCCAATCACAACAAGAAAACAACCCAATAAATAAAGAATAAAAATTATGTAGTACGTCACGAATATCAATATCAAAATTAAGGTCCACATATTAATTGGTATATTTTTCTCTACAAATGCAAAATTATACACGAAGATAAGATTAATTACGATCACAACGAATGACAATAAAGTAGCGATTAATTTATTCAAAAAGCCATTTTTAAATGTTCCCATTACTCGTTCAGATGAGGTGAAAGTTAAAACTGGTAAAAGTGCAAATGGCAATTGTAAAGACATCAACGCATTTAAACCGTCATTCAAACTTGTTAATCTTTCTAAATTAGCTGAAAATGATAAAACTAACGTTGGTAGAATGGCAATTGATCTCGTTAAGAGAACACGTTTCCATTTTACCCAATAAATATTTAAAAATCCTTCCATACAAAATTGACCTAAAGAGGAAAAATTTCAAAATAAATTTTTTATTTTTATTTTATTTTAATCCAAATGACATTTACCGCTGATAGTTCCTGTATTGACAAAAAAAGAAAACTTTTTAGTTACAAGACCATATGTGAATTAGTTCAATGATTAATTTTTTGATTTAATTTATTAAATAATTCTTCAATATTCATAACAATTTAAAAAAACTAATAATGGAATTGTGAAATGAAAACAAAAGAAAAATAAATGTCTAAAATTATTTGAATTTCATTTTTAGTTCAATAAAAAAAGTTTCTAACAAATATTTGAAAAATTTATAGCAATTTTAATAAATAAAAAATATGATTTACCACAACAAGTGCTAGATTGGCCAGCTGCAAAGATTCCCATAGCCCAAATATATCTAAATTGTGAATAAGAACATTAATCAAAGCGTTTATAAAAATTTTCATTTAAATAAAAATAAACTGACAATGCTGGAAGACCAAATGAGCAACCTAAAAATAAACCAGCCTTATAGAGATCAGCATCAATATAATCATCATTATCTGGAAAAAGACGTATGATTTCAGGTAAAATACTTTGATGTGAACTTTGGTTGCACTGATGCAAAAGTTGAGCATTAGTTACATTGTGAAGTCCACTTGCGAAAACGGCTGTAACCGCAATATTAATCATTAATGAGACACTCAGTGCAATGGCTGATTCAATAAAAACATATTTGTTTGCTTCTTTTACGTTCGCTTTTACAGATCGATCAATTCTTCTTGATTTAACAAGTGCACTATGTACTAAAATAATAAAAGAATAGTGAATTAAAATCAAATTAATAATTACGAAATACAATTATTCAAAAAATCACATACAATACAAGTTATGTGGCATGATAATAGCTCCAACTATTCCCACAGCTTGGCCAATATCTGCAGTAGAACAATCTTTACACCATGGTATGATTATACCTTCAGCTACTCTAGTGGTTTGCGGTTTGACTATAAAATATTCGTAACCGAACGTCACCGCCATAACTGTAATTAAGAAACTGAAAAAAAATTCTAATTTTCTAAGGCCATATTTGTCTAGAAACAAAAATGTGAATGTATCCAAAATTGTAATTAAAACACCGGCCCAAATGGGTATTAAACGATTAGTTAACATGTAAATTGCAAGCGAAGTTCCAATTACTTCTTGCATATCTGAGCCAATAATCGCAATTTCGACCATTATCCAAATTAATATTCTTGGCACTTTAGGATAACGTTTATAACATAACTCTGCCAGGTGAAGACCAGTTACCTAATCAAAATAAGACAAAAATTATGATCTTTTTTAATATGAAAATATACACATTAAATCTTTTATTATTAATATTCATATTTAAAATTAATAATATATATATAAAGTAATGCATACGGTGCCTAGTCGAGCCGAAAGACGTTGCATCAAAAGTCCTAAAATTGTTGACCATACTAAAACCCACAAAAGTTTGAATTGTGCAATTGTACCAGCTTGCATATCTGATTCAATATTACCTGGATCCAAAAATGCAATACTACAATAGACAATTAGTTTTTTAGATAAAATATTCTTTCAAAGAATAAATTACCTCATCAAAAATCCAGGACCAGTAAAGGCCCATAATTTTTTCCAACTAAATGTTTTCTGTTTTTTCAGAAAAAAATTAATGAAAAACCTTTTATTTTAGTTTTATATCGCTTACATCATCATCGTCTGGTATTATAATTTGATTTTCAAAGTAAGTATCACGAATTCTTTTTTTATGATTATGATTAAATGCAATTTTTTTAAAATCATTTTCCTTCGCTTTTTCGAAGCACTCATTAGATGGACTTTCTTCGAAACTTGTTGAATTTGTTGTTGAAGATATTGAATTGTAATTTGATGCCATTCTATTTTATTTATTAAAGTCAAATTTTTAAGTAACGTAAAATTCTAATTCAATTTATCAAAATAATTAAAACAAATAAAAAATTTAATTTCAATCTGAATATGACTCATGATTATAATGCTCAAGTTAGTGTCTAGTCATTTTCTTTGAAAACTTGGCAATTATTCACTCAAAACTATTTCTCTGTTTTGTTCTAATTATCTTGTAAATTCTATGTGAATAAAAGACGAACAATAATAAAAAAAAATAATATTTTATCTATATGAATTAAAATTTCAAATTATTCTTTTAACTAAATATACATAAAACAATGGCATATTAATTTTCATTTATCAAGTTACACTTATATTTAGACTAATGTGATGAATTCACCACTAAAATTTAAATTTTCCATAGGTGAATCGATACAAGAAACCTGTCTTGATAAAATAAAAAATTAATAATTTCTTTTTGACTAATAAACAGGCAGTATAAATTTGAAAGAAAATTATTTTTTCAAGTTTAGATTAATAAGTTCATAAAAATAATTTTATCAACTAATAAATTTAAATCAGAAAATCATATAATGATGATTTTATGTTTAATAAATTGAATTAAAAAAAATATATATATTAAAATTAAAGATTAGAACTTTTTGATAAAAAAAATTGAAATAAAAATATATGTATATTAGTACTTAAAATAAATTTCAAGAACTGCGTTTCAGAATAGTAGATAAATTGTTAAAAAAATAAAAATGATCTACCCAAACAATGACTTTTCATTAGAAAACTAATTCATTTTTTTTATTACATACAAAGTCATCTTTTATTGATGTATATTCAAAATTAATTTAATTATAAATTAACAATAATTTTTTCATAAGTGACTATCTATGTATTTAAAAAATTTTTATCTCATTATGACTACAGAAACAACTTTTCGGAAAAAAAATTAAGCGACACACTCATTATTATTTGATTAATAAAAAAAGCAAAAAGAATTCTTCTGATGATATATTTTTTTTTTCAAAAATAGGAATTCTTAAAAACACAATTATTTTCACTCAACCCGTTTGACATTAATTTATACAAAGACCTTCGAATGTTTATCAGGACTTTACTATTAAAAAATCAGTTCCAAAAATTTTTCTGCGAATGAAGAAAAAAATATGGTATAAAAAAATTTTTTTTGTACTTCTATAAAAGTTAACTCATTTTCAAAACTTGGAAGTTATTTTAAACTAGTAAAAATAATAAATTTACTTAACCATATACATAAATAAATAAATTAAAAAAAGTTGACTGTTTTCACACAATATATTTTTTTTTAAATATTTTTGTTTAAATTTTAAAAATCACCATATAATCCGAGTACAAATGAAATTACTGATAAAAAAAAACAAAATAATATTTACTTTTAAAAAATTGTTGAAGAAATCAAAAATAAAAAAGAAATTGAGATCACACTCAACATATAAAAATAAGCTAAATTGATTAAAAATGATGAAATTATGTGTGATATTTGAAATTACAATTTCACATTTCAAGAGTTTTAAAAAAATTGATGAAATTTAATTAAACTAACTCCGTTTCAATTTGAAAAACTAGTTTGATGATCCAAGTTTACAAAAATTGACATAACTCAAGAAATCTGAGATTTTTTGCTAGAAATCATTTGAAAAGTGCTCTCTACAAGAGTAAATTATTTCATATTAGAAGATATGTATTATTCATTTGAATGTTATGAATATAAGTGAATTTTGAAACAAATTATTCAACAAAACCAACCAAATAGATTCGTGAAAAATTTAGGGTTGGAATTTATTACCACGATTTTGATACTTCAATCTGATTTACATTCTTCATTTTCTAAACAATTTAAAAGGTTTAAAGAGGAATTATTTTTAAAATAACTAATCAAATAGTATGAATTATTAAAAAAAATCAATAAAATATGAATTTATTGGCAGAATATGATTAAAAAATTTAATGAAAAAAATTCTAAATAGTTGAACCTACTTCTATTGATAATAAAAAATATAAAAAAAAATATATATATATCATCTTAAATATAGTATTTGAATATAAATAGACTCAATTACAGACCATTTTTTAGAATTTTATACATTTCCTATGATCGAAAAGAATTTATTGATTCACTAAAAAAAAAATTGACCAAGCTCAAGAACATTTGTTTTAAAAATATTTAAAAAAAAATGACCACTAGAGGGCATTATAAACGGTTATAAAGAATAGGTTAGTCATCCTGTTAAATCAGATTGTTTTCAGCATTTGAAGGTGACGATTTATCAAAATTGAAATAAAAACGATTTTTTATTCATTTATTATAAATGTCACATTCTTGATTTAATTTAATTAAATCGAAAATAGATGCAGAGGATTTTGACAGTGAAACAAAATATAAGATATTCAAAATGAATATCAGCAATATTGTATTGTTTGATAAATAAGGGATTGCAAATAAAGATGCAATTGAATGAAACAAAAAATTGCAAATGCGTTGTTGTTAAGTTTATTCAAGCTTAAATAAAATAGAATAAAATTGTCTAAAAGTTGAGTAGAAAAATTTTATTTGAAAAGAATTTTGTTCTGTTGGAAAGTAATAGTTTGGTTTAAAACATCGCGAAAGAAAAATAGGTGAAAATTTGAAAGAAAACCAGCAACACCTAATCACATGTAAAAATGATCAATATGAGGCACATTTGCACAATAATTTACGTGATACCAAAAAATTGATTAAAAAATTCGAAAAAAAAGAATAAGGATCTCAATAAGCGATGATTCGAGTGTAATCGATGATTTGTGAATAATTCATAATTAAATTCAATATAAAAAAAAATATAAATAGAATTAATCCAGAACCACAAATAAAATTAATTAGAAAACGCTCGTATTAACATACTTGAAATCATACACATGTTCAATTCTGTTTTTTTTTTGAATCAGTGACTCACCGAATCGAACTTAAAGAATATACTCTTGTTTTTAAAAGCAAACATAAATTTGCTTGTAATAAATATAAGTTTTATTAATATAAAAATAATAAAACAAAAAATCAGAATTAGATGTACAAGATTAAATAAGTAGTATTAAAGAAAGAAAATCAAAAAATTGAAGGCTTAAACCCTTGATTGAAAAAACACATCAGAAAGGTAAGCTAATAAGAATGTTTACACGATTTATATCTACTCATTTTTTTACCTTAAATAGGCACTGCGTATTCGAAATTTTTCTGGCATGCTTATTATCTTTAAAAAATTTCAATGTTATAAGTTATTAATTAGACGTCAATTGTAGTTCAATTAATTGTTATATTTCGAACATCAAAAGATGTCTTTAAGCACACCAAATTTTTTCATTTTTTTTTTTCACTATTTATATTTTCATCAATCAGGTGTATTTAATTATTCAAATAAGTCAAATTGTTCTTCAGATTAAAAGACACTAAATATGTAAATGAAAAAAAAAATCACAATTTAGAATCTATAAGTTTTCTATTTTGCGTTATTAAATAAAATAAAAATCAAATCATTTTGAAGATGGCTATATTGTCAAGATATATCTTAATTTCTGAAATTGACAAAAGTAAACTTCATCAACCGTCTTTTATTGTTTGAAATGTATAAAAAATTGTTATTAATTCAGTATTTATTAGCCCGCGCAAATTTCAACAAAGTGACTTGGAAAAATAAGTTAATTCATGACTCCTGATTGATCAAATGAAAACTTTTTCACAAATATGATGAATTTATACATAATTTGAAATTAAAAATCCTAAATGCTTTTTGAAATTATTCGAGATTCACACCTGTTAATAGTAACTAAATGAAATTATGATTGCTATTGTAAAAAATTTTTCTTTTAAATTATCTTTGAAAAGTCAATAGATCCTCACTACAAATAACTGAGATTTTTTCCACATGTTTTTTTATCTTGATATTAGGTATAATTTAGAAACATAGAATTAATTACTTTTATGTAAAATTTAAATGTGCGTAGAGAGAAAAGGTTTTTATTAATTTGAAATTCTTTTTTAAAGGTGAATTCAATTTGGTATTTATCGGATATTAAATATCACTATATTTAATAAATAAAAATTTTTAAAAAATCTAAATTAACAAATTGAATAAAAAATTTTTTCGAGATAATAGAAATCTGATATCTCTAAAGAATTTTATTAATTATATATTTTTAAATTAGTTGAAAATTTATGCGTATAAAATTTGGTTGTTTGAATTTTTGCTCGTAGAGATGTTGAAATTTCAAAAAATTATATAATGAATTTCAAAATTTCTATTCACTTAATAAGTTAATAATTTTAAAACTCACCTCAAAAAACTTTTTTTTAAATTTATTTACATAATTCAGATATTCTAAATCAAAACTATATAACTGACCAACGAATAAAAATTAAGTGTGAATAAAAATATTTCGATGAATAGATTGGAATCTCAGTTTAACTAGTCATTTATTGCTTTGAATGAAAATCACTAAAAATAGAAAAATAAATTTAATAAATAGTCATCACTTTAAAAGTATTTGATTGGACATTCATTTTCTTATGAAAAAATATTTTCAAATCAAACAACTTTTCTATAAATTAATTCGATGGTGGCCAATTATGTTCAATTAAATCTCGTTTACTCTCCAAAACACATTTTTTGAATTCTTCTAATAAAACTGTCGAAAAAAAGAAACGTTATTAAATTATTATCGAAAAAAAAAATTTAAATTACTTACAATTAGGTTTCAATGTAAATTTCTTAGTAAGCGATCTTTTGCTGCATATACGATTTTCGACCAAAGTTTTAAGAACTTTTGTCGGCCCTTCTTTAAGACAACCCCATGATTTATTTATGACTTTTGGATTTGACAAATAGAGATTTTCATTGTAATATTTTGCGAAAAAATTAAACACTTTTCCTTCAAGCAAAAATTGAGTAAATAATTTGTATTTTTCATTAGTTTCAGGATATTCGATTGCAGCTTGCTTTAATTTCCAACCAAATGGATTGACTGTTGGAATCACAAAGCATTTCATTTGATCAGTTTGTTTGTCGTAAAATGGTTCGGGTTGTTCAAGTGGCCTAGAAAAATTACACTGTTTGTTAGCGTAAATAGGTATCCAACTTGGTTCAATTGCAATTACATTCCGCATATACATCTTTTTATCCTCAAATATTTCCTGATACACTACCCATTCTGGTTGAATATCCTTAAGCACAGCCCTATCATGTAAATATACCGGATTTTCTACTTCGACACTTCTATACGCATTTTTTATTTTCTTGGTCTTATCTGAACTAGACAATTCATCGTTGGTAATAAGCTTTGCTATATGATCACAAAAACAGATTAACATCAATTGTTGTAATTTTCTAATTTGCTCATCATTAGGCAGCATAATTCTTTTGAGATCAATTGATAGTTTTGAAATTTCAAAATTTAAACTTATTTCTTTGATTAACAATTTTCGAAGTCTATGTACTTCGATCATTGCTTTATGTCTGAGATTATGTGCTTTACAATAAGCTAATTTGTTATTATTCAGTTCTGATGCAAAGCATGCTTTTAACATTAGCATTACATCGCCTAAATTTGAGATATTATTTGTACACTTCTTTTTTATTGCACTTAATTCTTCCGTATCATAATCTTTGATTTTAATTACATCATGTTCATTGTTTTTCTTATAATCTTGGTCCGGTATCATAAAAATCTCTTGAATAGTCAACAATGATACTATTGCTATAGCATAATCAAGCAAATCTTGTTGAATAGCTATTGCAAGCATTTTTCCGTAACGTGGACTAACTGGAAATTCACTTATTATTTTACCTAAACTTGTGATGACAACACTTTCAGTCTTGTTTTCAATATCAATCAGCCGTTTCTCTAAGACGCCTAACATTATTAATCGTTTTTCAGTTGCATCAATGCTCTTTAAATCGGGTACTGTTGGAAATGGAAAATTTTCTATTTTTTCAATATACATTGATTTCAATTGAAGAACAAGATCATCTAAAGGTTTTTTCAATATTTCAGCCTCTGGATATTCTTTGAAATTATTGTTAAAAACAGTTGATGAATACAAACGATAACATTGACCAGGACCATTTCTGCCTATTTTTGGAAAAGAATTTTGATTACTATATCAATGATAAGAATATTATATTTTTTATTTTGATTATTTTTAGCTTACCTGATCTACCAGCACGTTGATTAGCTGATGATTTAGAGCACCAGCCAACAATATAAGTGTGAATACCTGTAGTTTTATCATAAAATTTGTCTTTCAATTTACCTGTATCTACAACGAATTTTATATTTGGTATTGTAAGTGATGTTTCAGCCACATTGGTTGCAATAACACAAAGACGTGAATTATTCGGTACCTCTTCAAATACTTTCATTTGCTCTTTTTCAGGTAACATCGAATATAATGGTAAACAATGAAGATGTTGTAAACATGTACTTTTCTCAATTTTAAATTCATTTTTTTCATCACCTGAATTATCGAAATCAGAATCCGAAAAATCGGAAATTTCTTCTTGCATACTTTTACTGTTCGATTTCGTGATTAAATGATCTAAATCGATTTCAGGTATCAGATCTTTCAATTTTATAGAACAAGTATTTGATTTATCACTTTCATTTTTTTTCTCTTTTTTCAAAATTTCATCATTGCATGCTAGTTTATTAATTTGTTTATTTACGAATGTTTCTCTCAATTTGTTTAAAAGATAATTGACTTCTCTTCGACTTGATACAAATACCAAAATGCCACCATTAATTGGTTGATTTTGGTGTATTTTACAAACTTTTTTATAAGCTTCATTTATATAGTCTTCTGGTGTTGTTTTGCTAAAGTGTATTTGAATGGGAAACTGTCTTGTTTCGATATTCACAACAGGTGGAGTTTGCTTAAAGAGTCGTTCGTTTTTAGTAAAATCACAAACTTTCAGTGTGGCAGACATAATGATTAATCTAAAAAATTCACCCTTTTGATTTCTAAGTTTAATTATTCTTGATATCAATCCAATCAAAATATCTGAATAAATCGAACGCTCATGTGCTTCATCAATAATTACAATTGAATATTTGGAAAGTAAAATATCTTTTTGAAGTTCTTTCATTAATACACCATCAGTCACAAATTTGATTTTTGTCCTTTCAGTCACATTTCCTTCATGACGAATTTGAAATGAAACTAAATCTTCACCTAAATTCATTTCATATGCTACACGTTTTGACATTGAGATTGCAGCTACTCTTCTTGGTTGTGTAATCACAATTTGCTTTTTTTCAGCAAAACCATGCTCATAGAGAAATTGCGGAATTTGGGTTGTTTTTCCTTATAAAATAATAAGAATCAATTTAATTTTAAAATATAAACTTAGAAAAATTTTTGTTTCAAAATTAATTTCATTACCTGAACCAGTAGCTCCTGAGACTATAATTACTGGATTAGCTTTGATTTCATCAATTAAGTTGGCTTCCTCAGCTAAAATAGGCAATTTGTTACGAGCTACAATCATCTCATCGGTTCGGTTTACCGGCACGAATTTCAAATCAATCAAAGTTGATTTGATTTCCGTTATCGGCTTTTCTTGAGTTTTCAATTCATTTTTTTTTTGTCTTTTTATATTAAATATTTTAAAATTTTGTTTATTAGCTTCTGTTGGATCATAATTGATTTTGTCAGAAGTATTCTTATTGATGTCTTCATTTTTGTTATTTTTCTCATCTTCACAGTCATGCATTTGTTCATTCTGATTATCCTCATCTTCACTCGAACTTAATTCCAGATTCAATACTTCGAAGCTAGTCGAAACAATTGATTCATCATTAGTAGTTTTACTCTTGTTACCAGAACTGTAGATCTTAGCAGCCGATTCTTTATCAGTCGATTCGCAATCTTTTTTGAATCCTTTACTCTTTGAACCAAATCTAGGTGTAAGTTGAGCATATTGTTCATCACTTAACTGATGTTTCTTCAATTCATTCAACAGATCATTTATATTTGCTTTTTTTCGTTTTCTGTCTAATATTTTTTGAAGTTTTTTCTTTTGACCCTTTGACAATTTTTTAGGATTATCAATCTTAGTTTTTGTCATATTTTTGTTCTTCATTTTATTTTTCTAAAAAAATTCATTTAATTGAATTAAAAAAAAATAAACATAACATGTATATTCACGTGTTAAATAAATTTCACATAGTAAAAATAATGGCTATTTTTACAGATTTGAAAATTTGTAAACAAAATAAAAATACATGCTTTTTTCGTTTTTTTAGCTCTTCTGCAATTCTTGATATAATAATAATTTAAATCTCTGTTTTAGACAATTTGATTAATATTAATATCAAAAATAATTTGAGATAAGGTCGAGATGTTTCTGATGTATTATTTATTAGATGGAAAAAGGATATACACATTCTCAAAAATTGATCCATATGGAAATCCCACAAAAAGTGCTCATCCTGGTAAACATTTTCTCATTTTAAATTAGAAAAATTCACAATTATTTAATTTTTGTTCTTTCTCTATTTTAATTAGCTCGTTTCTCACCTCAAGATCAATTTAGCAAACAAAGAATATTATTAAAACAACGTTTCGGTATTTTACCTGGTCAAAAGAGTCAGATTCGTTAAAAAAATGAAAACGTGTATCTGGAATTTCGATAATTTTATAATTCTAAAAAATTTATTGCAGAATCTATAATCATTTAATATATTGTCGAAATTTATTGATTCATTAAATAATCTTATTCAAATTTTTTTTTTGCTCCAAACTTTTTTTATCACATGATAATTTTTGCTGTATTTTTTATAATGAAAATATAATTCAAAAAAGATAGTTTTTAAATTTTTAATTTTAACAAAATTCAAAGGCATTTTTAAAATATTAGATTTTATTTCAAATATAATTTAGTGTCAGGTTTCCATAAATTTTTTCAGTGCTATTATTTTTTCCTGATTGGTCTCTGATTTTTTATTTTTCTACAACTTTCGCCATAGGTATTATAAAAATAAATTTATAAATATGGTCGTGTTAGTAAATCTGGAAAAATTTATAAAAAAATTTAAATTTTATTTCGGATAGAATTGATTTGTTTCATCTTTTCTTGAATTTGTCTTAATTTATAATTTAATTAAATAGAAAGATTTAATTGATTAGATTAGTCCAATTGTTTTTCAAATTCGTAAATGCGTGTATTGTGGTTTGAATAAAGTTATAAGAAATATTTATCCATCAAATTTTATGATAATGTTTACAATATTAAATCTAAAAGCCACAAATTGTTTTTAGATTATTAAAAAAATCTCTCAATTTTTTTTATTACAACCATATTATAATTTAGTTATAAAACAAACATTGAGAAAATTAAAAATTAATACAAGCCATTAAAAATTTTTATCAAGAATTATGTTTTTATATAATGAAATTTAGCACACAATTTTATATTTTCTAGATTTCGTGATCAGATCCTAATATTTTCAGAGTGCATGGAAAAAAAATCTCGATTACAGTTTAAATTTCAAATTGTAGGATTAATTAAAAAAAATTTTTTATATTTCACTTCTCTGGTATTTGAGTAGTGAAAATTGAGTCATATATCTCACTCATGTATGAAAATTTTATTAAGTATTTTGATAGTTTTGCTTTCAATTTTTTCACTAAAAAAGGACAATGAATTGTTTTAAAAAATGTAAAAATTAAAATTCTAATGGTTAGGGTTCTTGAACTTTTAGCGATGCAATAAGAATCATTTTTTGATATACAATACATACATTGACGATTTGTTTGAATTCTCATCTTTTCTTTTTATTTTTTTAAATCAAATTTAGTTTAGTGTATTCATTAATCGTTCTAAAGAACGACTATCTATTAAAATTTTTCGCTTTTGTTTATGATTTTTGAATCTTATCATTTTTTA
>BLXL01011373.1:0-10591 GCA_023170135.1 Acarapis woodi | reverse complement strand
CACTTAAAGAGGACATTCTTGATTTCATAAGGCAAGCGAAAACGGTATGAAGAAACAATATTTTTCAAATCTATTGAGATTAAAATGTCTTTATCAACAATTTTTTTGTACAGGAAGTTATGTCAAATGAAGAAGATCAAGCTCTTCTAAAAGCCTACATATTAGCATGGAGTAAATTTTTTAATCAATGCTTCTACCTTTCAAAACCATTTGTACAGGTTGAAAAAACATTGAAAAAATTCAAATCTGATGATCAAGGTTTAATTATCACAGTTAGTGTTCTTTTTTTTTTAAACGATAAAATCTAATAAAAAGACTAATCACGAATTTTAATTTTTTCTAGCTTATGCATGATAGTTGGAATACAGACATCTTTTCTTGTATAAATAATCGACTTTTGAATAGTGCAATGAAACTTGTTCTCGCCGAACGAAATGGGGAAGCATTCGATTCACAATTAGTCATTGGAGTTCGAGAATCTTATGTCAGTTTATGTTCTCCTTCAAATGATAAACAAATTTATAAAGAAAATTTTGAGGCTGCTTATTTAGCCGCCACTGAAAGTTTTTACTCAACAAAAGTAAATGAATTTCTCGCACAAAATGGTGTTCAACAATACATGATATGGGCTGACCAAAAATTAAAAGAAGAAGAACAGAGAGCAACAAAATATTTGGAATCATCTTCATTTCAGGCTTTGAGTGATTGTTGTGTTAAGGTGCTAGTCACTTCTATTAAGGAAACAATTTTAGCAGAATGTTCAACTATGATAAAAAATAATGAGACGATCAAATTAAATTTAATGTTTAGGTTGATTGATCGAGTACAAAATGGAGTGGGACAAATGTTATTGGATCTTGAAAATTTCATCATTAATCAAGGATTAGCAGATATGATGTCGTGTGCAGAAATTATTACTCAAGACTCGGAAAAGTACATAGAACAATTGCTCGATCTATTTCGAAGATTTAGTTTGCTTGTGAAAGATGCATTCAACGATGATCCGCGATTCTTAACTGCACGAGATAAAGTATATTAACGAATGATTTTCATAAAATTTTTATATTTTTAATAATTTCGAAATATTTTTTAAATTTTCTTTGATAGGCATTTAAAAAAGTAGTTAACGATACCTCTGTATTTAAACTTGAATTACAAACAAAATCAAAATCAGTGAATAATAATTTGATTAACAAAATTCAACCTGAATCCAGATGCCCAGAATTGTTGGCTAATTATTGTGATATGTTATTAAGAAAAACACCATTAAGTCGCAAATTGACATCAGATGAAATTGAACTTAAACTAAAAGAAGTGGTAAATTTTTTTAGTTGCTTTTTTTCAACTCCTGTAGCTAATTATTAATTATTCAATTTCTTGTAAATCAAACAGTTGCTTGTCTTAAAATATGTGCAGAATAAAGATGTTTTCATGCGCTATCATAAAGCTCATTTAACAAGACGTCTTATTTTAGATACATCAGCAGATAATGAAAAAGAGGAAAATATGGTTGAATGGTTACGAGAGCTTGGAATGCCGGCAGATTATGTTAACAAATTAAGTCGAATGTTTCAGGATATTAAAGTCAGTGAAGATTTGAATACATTGTTCAGATCAGAAAAAATAAAAAGTCTTATGCAATCTGATGACACGGAATCATACCAGCATAATAGTATACCAGAATCGATAAACATTAAAATATTGAATGCGGGTGCATGGGCAAGAGGTTCTGAGCGCGTACAAGTATCTTTACCTTTGGATTTAGAAGAGATTATACCTGAAATTGAAGAATTTTACAGGAAAAAACATTCGGGTCGAAAATTACAATGGCATCATCACATGTCGAATGGCACAATTTCATTTTCAAATAAAGTTGGTACTTTTGATTTAGACGTTACTACATTTCAAATGGTTGTATTATTTTGTTGGAATAACAGACCGCAAGAGAAAATATCGTTTGAAATGCTTCGTCTAGCCACTGAATTACCTGATATTGAACTGAGAAGAACATTGTGGAGTTTAATTTGTTTTCCAAAATTAAAACGTCAAATACTTCTCTGTTGTTCAGAAGTTAAATCACCTAAAGATTTTGATAATTTTACATTATTTTACATTAATCAGGAGTTCACAATTATGTAAGTTATTTTTAATGATTTCAATCGAGTAATTATAAACTAATAAATTTTTTTCTTTTTTACTATAAGTAAAAACGGTAAACCACAAAAACGAGGCAAACTCAATTTAGTAGGTCGTTTACAATTGTCTACTGAAAAATCTAAAGAGGAGGATAATGAATCAATAATTCAATTAAGAATATTAAGAACTCAAGAAGCTATCGTAAAGATAATGAAAACAAGACAAAAAATGAACAATGCTCAATTACAAACTGAATTGGTTGAAATGCTTAAAAACTTTTTTTTACCATCTAAAAAAATGATTAAAGAACAAATTGAATGGCTGATTGAGAATAAGTTCATAAAGCGTGATGAAGAAGATATTGGTTCTTTCACATATGTGGCTTAAAATTTTATCAGTTTTGAAATCAAATTTTAAAATAGTTGTTAAATCAAATAGTCAGACAAAAAAAAAGAGAGTAATGTACAAAAAAAATGATGTTGAAAAATTTTTTTTCTATTTTGTTCATCTATAGATTTTAATTATGCTGTTCGTTTTGTTTTTAGTTGGGAAGTTTCTCGGAAAATTTTATTTATTTTTTTCTTTACTTAATTTAGTTTGCATAATCAATATTTACAATTTATTTGCGAATTATTCATCTATTAAGATGAAAATTAAATAATTTTTAAAAGTAAATTACGATAATATAATACTCAGGAATAAGTTTTAAAAATTTTTAGCAGTTCTTGGTAAAAATAAATTTCACTCTTATATTAATATAACAGAAATAAAAATTTCTAAGTTGACAATGCTGAAATATAATATTGTGAATTTTACAGAAAAAAGATAACCTTGGATGTATAGATGATTATTTGCATTTACATCTTTTATTTTGATAAAAAACAGTGAAACATAAGTAAATTTTTTTTAAAAGTATTAAGATCCTTTTATTAAATTAGAATTTAGACAATTAAAAAATTAAAGACAAATACTTTCATAAATCTAGCTCTTTTGCTGCAAAACCACTTTCCAAACTCTAATTGTATTATCAGTGTAACCAGAATACAAAGTATTGCCGTCTGCAGACCAAGCCAACGAAATACATTCTGGTGGAGCTTTTTTAACATTACCGCTCATAATTTCAGGTTTGAGTTCAGTTACGCCAATTTTATTTTCTAAATCCCATATTTTAATAGTTGAACCAGTGGCAACACAAAGCCAGTATCTATTCATTCATTATTCAAAATGAAAAAAATTAGGTGTGATTGAAAAATATTTTTTGATAGCAGATATTTACCTTTTTGGTGAGAAACATAAAGAATTTATAACTTCTTTGTGGTCTAAAGTGTATAAATGTCTGCTTTCATTCAAATCCCATAGCATTGCTTTTGCATCTTTGCCACCTGATGCGCATAGTGAACCATCAGGAGACACAGTTACGCAATTCAAATATCCATTATGACCTACATGATCATGTGTCAAACGACAATTGCTAAGACTCCACACCTTTTAGAATTCGTAAAACGAATTTAATATTTTATGATAACACAAAATAACATTATCTGCTAGATTCAAATAGATTTGATAATTTACCTTTACATATTTGTCCCAACCAGATGAGACAATGATCGGTGTACTTAGATTAGGTGAAAATCTTACACACGACACCCAATCGGTATGACCTTCATCTTGAATTGTGTATTTACACTGCGCTAAAGTGTTCCATAATTTAATGGTTTTATCTCTCGAACCGGACACAATTTGACGATTATCAGGTGAAAATGCAACAGATAGTACATCTTTCGTATGATCTTCGAATCTTCTTGTGGTTTTGCCTTTATTACATTAATAAAAGATATTAATATTTTATGAACTTTTTTATTTACAAAATAATACATTTTAAAAAGTATTAAAATACTACCCAGATTTAGATCCCACAATCTCAACGTTTTATCCCAACTGCCAGACAATGCGTATTGACCATCAATTGAAACAACGACATCAGTTATAAAATGACTATGTCCATAAAATCGTTTTTCAGGAATACCATCTGTTCCATCTTTGTTCAATTTCCAAAGAATTAATGTTTTATCCCGAGATGATGAAAGAATAACATTTGGATAGGGTCGACTAATTGCGATTTGTGTTACCCAGTTAGTGTGTCCTTTAAGAGTGGCTTTTAAAATAAGTTCATCTTTATTGGCCATAATTGTCAATTTGAGTTAATTCACGAGTTATTGATATAACAGACACACAGAATGAAAAAAATTGAAAACAAAAAAGCCACCGTGAATTTATTCGATGTTTTCGCTATTAAATCGGAAGAAGCTCATCCAAAGGAAGTTTGTTTTACTATATAATTTTATCGCTACTAGAGAGCTCTATTCGATTTTTCTTCTATTTTATTTTTCGCTGCAGAAATTGCGCCAATTTTTAAAACAGTATTTTTAGCATATACTGTAGTGAAAACAGAAAATGAAATTAACAGTGTACAAAAAAAAACATGCAATAATTTCAAATATCTATTCGAAAAGAAAAAAAATTCATTCATATTTATTCAAATAAAATTTTAAATTGAATTTATAAGTCTCTCAAATCCTAGATAAACAATCATAAATTTTTTTTTTTTTAGCTAATAGATTGCAACTCTTATTCATGTTTACGTAAACAAAAATATGTACATGTTTTAGATCAATTTGCCAAAATTTCGAAAAACAAACTTCATAATATCGCTACAATAATTATTTTCTAAACTTTCATTTGAATGATAATTTACAAAGCATAATCTTTGTTTAATAAAATAGATGTATTAATTTAATTACAATGTTCGTTTTTAATTAAGATTTTTTCATCTAGATCATAATTCGAAAAAAATGAAATCTTATTTGTTCGTTCTTATGTTTGCAATCATAGTTTTTTGGTTCAAAGATTCATTTATCAGTTTTGCAAAATATTATTTTCTTAATGATCAAAATACACCTCATCAAGTGAAAATCCCTAAAATACGTAAGATATTAAATCAATTTTATATTTTAAAATTTTCGATTTAAAATTTTCTAATGCTTTATTTTCGAAATTTTCAAAAAAATTTAGATGATTTTTTTTTTTTGAATAATTTTCCCGCCATTTTTCTAGTTGTAGTTTGCTTTTTGTGAATTGCTGAAATTGATTTTTAAAATATTTACCGACTTAGAACAAGAGTTATCAACATAAAAGTTTGGCTTTTTCATTTTATAAAGAATGAAAAAATCTCAATTGAATTTTGTTGAACATGTTTTCATAAATTTTTATCGATTCATTTTCTTGATAATTTAAAACAAATCGGCGTCATAGAAGACAAAATTAAAATCAAAGCAATCCGAATTATTTTCGTGTAATGAAATATTTAATTAATAGTATGATTTCATAAAATTTTTTATAAAATAATGATAAAAAAAAAATTTAGAATTAATAGTAAATTTATTTAAATATTTTCAACAGACATTTTCTATACAAAGCGTATTTTTACTCTCAATTGATTTCGTATGTTTTTTATTTTATTAATAGATTTTTTTAACAGACCGCCATCATCTCAATTTTATCATAATCAGTTTTTTTCTATTAACAGTATAAATTCAACCTTTGATAATCTAGAATCTTATTTAAATTATTAAAAATTATATCACATTATCAGTCCATTTTGTTATTTATTTCTGTATCTGTGAAAAAATGTAATTTTCAAGTCGGCAAACAAAAAACTTATAAAGATAAATTGAATTAAAATTCTTGTTTTCAAGATTTCTAATTTTTTTTTTATCAAGAGCGGTAGATTGTGAAATTTCTCTCTCAAAATATTCTTAGAGTATATTTGTTAATATCATGAATCTCAAATCGATGAAGGTTAGTTTTCGAAGCAGAAAATTTTAATATTCATTATTAATTTATCAAATATATAGTTTTAGACTGTTAATCATTTATAAATTGATATTTTATTTACGACTTAATAAAAATCTTTTATTCAACTTGTAATTAATAGAAATTTCAATTTTTCTCTTAGAATTCATTTTAATGCTTTTCAAAGAAAACAAAGTTTCGCGCAATTTTCATTCTAAAACTTTTTCACACAAAATACAACTGATTTTATAGAAGCCAATTCTCTATAATTCAAGTTTTTTTTTGATTGCACACATTTTCAAAAAATGGACTAAATGTTTATTAGAAATTTTACTGTTGTGTCGTTTATTTATTTTTCAAGGAGTTTTTGCGCGTGCATAAACTTCGAACTTTTATCGGTTGAAATATTTAAGATTTTGTAAATTGATTCAATATTTAAATTTATTTTTAAAATCACTGAAATAGCATCAATTTTCAATTTTTAGACATTTATGTGAATATTTCAAATTAATGTTAAATTGATTTGATTTTTCTTCAACAATTTTTTTGGATAATTGGTTCAAAAACAAATTAATAAGAAGAATAAAAATTTTTGTTCAAAGCCAAATTTAGGTAAAATGTATTTTGATCCCTCATTGAATAAAAATAATATTTGAGCGGACATTATGAAAATTTAATTCTGTTTTTAATTTATCATGAATACTTTTCGATTTACAATTTTTAATTGAAATTGTTTATTATTTACAAATTGATTCGATATTTTTTGAGTTGATTTAACTGATCTCACTTATACCAATACTTTTAACATTATTACTTGAAATCATCTTTTTTTTGGTGAAGTATTATAAATTTTAAAATAAAAAATAGTTTTTTTCTAATTCATCCAAATTAATAGAAAATATCTAATTAATTTTTTCTAATATTTCAATAATTTTTTCATATTTGGTAGTTAGAAAAGAAGTTTTATTGATAATAAATCTAATTAAAAATTATCTTACACTCGTTGTGAGAATGTTTAATTTAACTACTCTTTTTTTGATTATGTTTGTAAAAAGACTGATAATTTTGATTGTAAGTGCAATTAAAAATGTGTGACACAGTTGATTAAATAGACTAAATTTTATGTGCTATCTTTTGTATTAATAATATAAAAATAAAAATTCGATTTTCGAATTTAATCATTTATTATTTTTACATGCTAATAGACTATTTTTCTAGTCTGTGTCAATTTTTAATGTGTCATGAAATATTTCAATCCATTTTTCTGGTGCAATATCTGATCAGAAAAAGCGATAAGAATAATTAATAATAAGGGGTAAAATTTTAAAAATATAGATCAAATTGTTAAATATATTTAGATCCTTTTTTTTAGGAATTTTGATTCTGTAAAGTTTCTATTATTACGTATAATATTTTGAATAATTTCAATCGATTTTTTTATCATAAATTTTTTTTTTATCTTTATGAATATGATAAGATGCTTTATTGATGCGATTATTGATTGATACATGATTAATAATTTCTAATTAATAATTTGATTCCCATGCTTCTTATCAAATATAATAATCTTTATTTTTAAGTAATAATTATATATATTAATTATTTTTATATAAAATTCCACCAACAATTAATTAATCATTAATAAACTTATCTTTCTCATATTATGATTGATTACAGCTATTTAAAATCCTTCCAATTCTTGAATTCTTTGCCATTTTGAATTCACTGATTTCGCGAATTGAAAAAATAAAGAAAAATTATAACTTTTTTTGAATTTATCTTATTTTTTATTTGAAACTCAAATTCTTTTATTTTTTCAAACAAATTTATTACCCAATCCATCACTTAATCTCAAATTAAGCTTAAAATTTTTTGGCGATAGGAAAAATTTATCAATTTTTTTTTATTTTATAATTCATCTTTCTATTTATTAAAAATGAGCATTTGTAATAATTATTTTTGTTTTCTAAAAATCTCCGACCCTTGTTTTTTAAAATTCGAATCAACATTGTTAATAACTTGATAGTTAATTATATAAATTTTAAAAATAATTTTTCTATAATTCAATATTTTAATAAATTTAGAATTCGATTTATGTTCAAAAGGATTTTCGAATTTATTAAAAATTTTTATGATGTATACTTAGACTGAAATTTAAAAAAAAAAAATGACACAAAAGATTAAACTAAAAAAGAATTTTATTTTTCGCCTAACTAGGTTTAGATAGATCAAGTAAAGAAATGAGCAAATTTATCCAGCCTACAGTTACACCTAAAATCAAAATCAACAAAGAAGAGCTCAAGAAAAAATTAACTCCTTTGGAATATCATATAACCCAAGAACGAGGTTTGATCATGATTCGAAATTTTTTTACTCATTTTCTTTTTTACCTTAAAACTAATTTAATTTTTTTCTTAATTGTTACAGGTAAATTAAAGAAAATTTTATAACTATTAACATTTAATAATTCATGCTGAATCCACTTATTATATTGTCAAAAAATAAGGCAGAATTTAGAGTTTTTTTTGATTTTCCAATATACATATGATTTAGCTTTTCTTAATTTTTTAATTTTTCTTCCTTTCGATTTATTTTCATTGAAATCATTTCAAATATTTCATTGTTATCTTGCTATATTTTAAAGCATTTTTTTCGAATTATTCTTCTATATTATAAATAATCATGACTTTTTGTAGTCTGATTTTTTTATTATAATATAGTATAATGTCTATTAAATTAATCTTTTATTCTTATATCATTTAAAGGAACGGAAAGGTAAGATTTATTCAAATTCTAATCAATTTATTCAAATATTATTGATCTTTTTTGACAATTCATTTTCAAATTAATCCAAAACTAAATCCCTTAGGCCTGGTACCGGTAAATATTTGAAGGTCAATGAAAATGGAATGTACACTTGTGTAGTATGCAACGAAGAACTTTTTTCGACTGAGCATCAATATGATAGTGGATGTGGTAAGTACATATAATTCCTTGACAAATGACAACAAAATTTTGATAAAATTAAAAATTTAGAAAGAATATTATTAGATTAAAAAACTAATCATTATAGGTTGGCCAGCTTTTCACAGTTTGAAAAACATAAGTAAAGTAACATTGACGCCCGACACATCCCACAGTGAGTTTGTTTCTTTGATATTCGAAATTTAGTTATTTTTTTTATTTGTTTTCGTTTTTTACCATTTTTTTTAATTTTATTTCTTTTCTTTATCCTATGTTCTTATCTATAATACTTATTTCTTTGTTTTTAAATTATGTTTTATTTGTCTATACATAAACTCTTTATTTCTTAAATGTCTGTCTTTTATTTCGCTCACATGCTAAATTTTTCTGAAATTCTACTCATTACGATTTAATTATATTGTATCGACTTAATATAAACTGATAACTTATAGTCGGATCTAATCTATTATTACTAATTAAAAATAAAGATCAATTAAGAACCGAAGTTTCATGTGCTAATTGTGGTGCTCATTTGGGTCATGTTTTCGATGATGGGCCAACTGCTACAAAAACTAGGTAATTTATTTATTTTTTAATTTTTATTTATTCAAAAATTAATGAAACCAATTATTTGCATTCTCTAGATTTTGTATTAACTCAGCCTCTTTAAGATTTAAAACAAAAGAAAACAATGAACAGCCTGCAAAAAATAACGGGAATTGAAGTACAAATCATTTTTTTGAATTCATCTCATAATTATTTTGTTAGCAATGGTTTTTTGATGAATTTTTTTCATTAAGTTAAATTTAAGACAAGAAATATCTATTGATATTTATAAAAAATTATGATTTTTTTTTTGCCTTATTCACCAATAAAAATACTTTTTGTTTTTTGTATTTTTATTAATCATTTTAAAATTGATTAATAAAGTAGTTATACTTCAAAACCGAATTATCTGTTTTATTTTGGCTTTTCAAACTAAAAATAATCTAATTTACTTTTGTGACATTTGATTAGAGGATATAATTCTTATAAATTAAACACACTAAAATTGCGCGCATAGTGATTAAATTTTTTACTAAATCAGTATTATCTATCTAGTATTAAAAGCAACACACATCGAGTCTTTCAATCTAGTTTAAAAATTTTCAATTTAGCAGACAGATTTTTTTGAAAAGTTTGTTTTATTAATCGAATATATACTTTCTACCGCTAAAAAATAAACATTTACATCTTGATTCTATTGTGGAGCGAGATTTGAAAAAAAGGAGAAACTTAAAAATTTTTAAAATTTAATTTTTTTTAAAAAAATTAGAATTTTAATCATCTGCAAAATAATTTAATTGAATTGACAAGATTCATGCAAGCATGATAATCACTATTTTCATCGAATAGAAACGAAATTTTTCGAAATGCTAATGTTGTGTAATAAAGGAAGAACCGTCTTCAGGTAATAAATTTCCAGTCACTAATAATATAATATCAACAATCCACCAAATGCCAACCCCACCTAATGTTAATAATTTTCCAACAGCTGTACCCGTATGACCCAAACTAAATCGATCCATTCCTAAAAATCCTAATAAAATAGAATATAAAAGAGTCGTCAAGAAATAATGGCCTGTGTATCTTTATAAAT
>BLXL01011372.1:0-16110 GCA_023170135.1 Acarapis woodi | reverse complement strand
ATATCAAATTCATTTTCAAAGCTTTTCGCTACCAACAAATGGCAACTTAATAGCAAGCAACGTTGAACGAGAAATATCTGGCGATTTTTAGCCTTAGAAATTTATATTTTTTTTTGTGGAATTTTGGTACTTTTATGGCTGATTCCTTCTTAATAAAATCTTTATCTAAAAAGTATTCTGATGAAAAAGAAATGAAACATAAAATTTTAGTTAAAAAAAGCTTTACATGCAATTGTTAAAGAAGATATCTAAAATTGTCACCTGATGATCTGCATTTAGTATATAAACTGCATTTTCTGAACATATAAGAACATCTTTGTTTTAAAGACAAGATAATGTTTAAAACATCTTCTATGAAAAAAATTAAATAATGCTTTCCTAAAATCATTTAAATTTAAATCTATTCCAAAACTACCGAGGACTAAAGTTTTTTCAATGAAATTTTCACTTTTTTAAAATAATAAAATTTATATTGATTTACTAATTTTCGAGGTAGTAAAAATGAACGACCAAATCAATGAAAAATTTTCGAAATTTATAATTTTCATATTTTAAATTCAAAAACCAAATGAAAATATCAAGTAAAAAACCGAACATTTTTTTTAAAAAAATATATAAAAATTATGGTATATTTTAAATTTGTTTGAGCCCAACTCTCAGATATAAATTGTAAAACTAAATAAAAATGAGTTAAAAAATTTTACCATGAATACGAGAAAAAGAATGTTCAACATATTTTTTAAGTTTTCAAGCTGGAATTTTAGAATTTTTCAAGTTCTTATAGCTATAAACCTCAAATTACCTATGTATATTTAAAAAAAATTACAATTTATGCATGCAAATACGGAATCAGCAAAAAGATAGTAAAAAAAAAAAAAAATTTGTAAATTATCTTGAATAACTCGTTTGCATAACGAAAACATAAAATAAAAAAAAAAAATTTAAACATGAGCAAAAAAAAAATCATCAAATTCAATGGAAGACATTTTTTGAAATAAATATAATGTGAAATAAAACGAAATCAAAAAATTTCCTAATCGGTTGCAGTTTTGATCCAAGAAATATTTAATAACTAAAATCTATAAAGGCGAATCAATATTAAGTTAAAGCTTGAAGAAAAACGCTAAATTTTTGGCACTTTTAAAATTTTTCTTTTATCAAATGGTGTTTAATAAAATTTAGCTTTTGTTTTATTTGGAATTTTAAACATCATTATTGTTTAAATTTTAACATTTATAGTCAGAATCAAGTTCATTATAATTGTAAATGTAATTTCTAAGATTTAGAATAAATTAAATTCATAGGCATATTATTTATAATTGGGCAAATGAAAATAGAAAAAAATGTTTATTTTTTTTAATAGTGTCTATGAGATTTAAAAATCGAAAATAGTTTCATAATATATAAAAAGAATGATCGAAGTTAAATCATTTATCAAGAAGAAATGGAGCATCATAGTATTATTTAAGATTATTCATATTCGATGTTATTAAATTGAATAAACCAAACAAGTAAATTTATGTCACATTCAATTTATTAGTACTAATGCATGTCCTCTAATGCTAGTAATAGACAGTATGTACATAATTAACTATTAATATATTTTATAATCAAATAAAATTTATCATATTGCAAACCTAAATAGTGAATTATTGATAGTCTGCCAATCAATTACCCTACTTAGTAAAACAAGCAGATTACATTTTTCAGCAATTATGATTTGATAAAAGCACATTGTTTTTGTATCTTTCAAAGAAAAATTTTCTTTTATGAATTTTTCTTTAAAGTATTCAAAAAAATTTTAAAAGTAATAATAATTACATTATGATGATCGTAAAGATCAAATCAGTAAGAAGATTCTCTAATAGTTTAAAGTAATAGTGTATAAAATATTGATGTTCAAAATTTGTAGTACGCATGATTACTAAACATTTTCAACTATATATATTTATAAATTTTAAATATATATTTAAACTATATATATTTTTTGATACCAAATAGTTTCATTTACACTTATATGAAATTTAGAACATTATTGATTTGAAAAAATTTTTAAATTTAGAATATTCAAAACCAAAAAGTAGGAATCATTTATGATTACAAACATAACTGTGTCTTTGCATTATTATTAATCTTTTGTAACTAATAACTGATTTAAATTAAAAATAATAAATTAAAAAATATATAAATTTATCGGAGAGATTAAAAAATGGGGCCTTCTTTTTCTTTTTTTCATTTTATTTTTTTATTTTTTTATTTTGACAAAATAATGGCAAAACTCACTTTCATCTAACAATAAATTTTAAAGATTTTTTCTCAGGAAATTTTTTCTTTAAAATCACCTATTCTATATGAAATTTCAAATAACAATCATAAATGATCTATTCATGAAAAAAACATTCGATGATGTTTTAAAATTTTTATTTAGCTATTAAGTGTTATTAGGGGGAAAAAATTATTTTTACTATTTAACTCTGTTAGATCTGATTGATAAGCAAACTAGATAAGCATTGTAAATCGAAAGCAGATTCTATATTTTATATTTAATATTATTAAGAAAATAATTTTTAAATATGTTCATTGTGTTTTTTGATCGATACAGCGAATTCGTTTAACAATAAATATTGGCAGCTAATTTATAAACTTGTAATATTTTAGTTGATGAATTTGACAAATCAAATTTCATTTAAAATCCAAGAAATAAGAATTTATTAATTGTATCACAATAATGAAGATAATTTGATAATTTTTGAATGTTCAACTCAAAAATTGTATTTGAAAAATCGATTTTATAATTTTTAATTAATCAATCTAATTAAGAGCTTTGATTGAAACTTTTTTTGCATTCGATAATTAGATTTGGTATCTTTATTATATAGATGCATTTTAATGCTCGTTTTTCTTTTAAGTACCAAATAATCTAAGTAAGAATAAACTTAGATTAAAAAATCGCACTTAAATAGAGGGATACCAAGTAAGATGAAATTACTGAAATACTTCTTCGTTCCGCACAAATTTATTTAAAAGAAAAGGGGCTTAAGGGCCTTCAGAATTTAATAAAAATGCTAAAATTAATATCATGCATATATCATCATTGTATCAATAATGTAAATTTTCCATAGACTAAATATTCATTCATTGGATGTTAATGCTTATAGCTGATTAGATAGAAAAAAATTAAAAAAATTAACTGAATTTTACCCTTTGCTATTAATTTCCCTCTCCCTTGATTATTATTCCTTTGGTTTCGAAAAGAAGAAATTAGAGTGAAAATTTTTTTTTTTGACTTCATTCAACAACACAATTTTAAGATTATGAATTAATCTTATATTGATTATCAGTATCTGTACAAAAAGCAAAAATTTAAAATTTTTTGCTATGTCGCAGAGTACGCTTTCAATAAAAATGTATCTCGATTGCCATTTAAACATTTGATTTTGAAAAGCTACGAATTCGAAACTATTCGATGAATAGACGAAGGAATTAGATGTATAATATATTGTGTATATAGAAAAGATATTTCATTACGAAGGATCTAGGCTATNNTGAATAGACGAAGGAATTAGATGTATAATAAAGTTAGCTAATAAATTAATAGTCATACTCTATGGAATATAGCCTATTACTTAGAATCTAAACTATTTAGTTTATAACTCCTAAAAATTTTTAGATTAGAATATCACAAAAAATTGTTTAAAATAATATAAATAGTGAAAATTTCAATTTTAGTGAAAAAATGCAAATATGAATATAGTTTTATTTTCAATTAATTTTCAATTTAAATTAAAAATCCTATATTCATATGCGAATGTGAATTTGATAAAAAACAATTCAAAATCTATTCCCTTAAGTGTAATCTAAAATAAATTTTCATTGGATAAAATAATTCGATCCAAATAGCTTTGCTTTTTGATGAATTAAAAATTGGATTTCTGAAATATCTTCTAATTATAATTTCGAATCTCAATTTTTAATTAATTTCAAAACAAGTTGATTTTTTTTATTTCAAATTAAAAATATCAAATCTCTAAACAATATGAATATAAAAATATAATTTTTATGTCTAAATTTAGAAATCCTAATTGTTAGCAATTCAGATTTTTTTTAATTCGAAAACGACGATTTTAGTATGTAAAACAAATTGAAAAATATTATTTTCGAAAAGATGCGAAACGATTTCAAATATTGATTTCAATTCAAGAGTATTAAACTAAACTATAAATTTAGTAATTTAAAAAATTTTTGTTCACTTTAATCTTAAAAAAGTATAATTAATGGAAATAAGCCAAATCTAACTAAAAGATAAATTTCAAAAAGAGTTTGTGAAACAGAATAAATTTAATTTTATTATAAATTTCGAATTTTTTTAACTCAATTTATTGATAAAAAGTTTGTTTTTCAACATTAAAATTACTTGACTTGCTTTTTTTTATCTAATTTTTAATGCCGTTTATATCGCGCATTTACATGGACAAAATTTACTTGATTTATTTTCATAGTCATATAATTTCGATTGAAAAATCAATTGTATTTATGAAAGGAAAAAATATATATTTTTTAAATCTTAAATCATTAATTATTAAAAAATCAAAAGGAATTTTTATATTTGAATGTTTTCAAGAAAAAAAATGATTCTCATCCCCATAGATTTTGTAGTTCGTTTTGTGCATTATAATCAAAATCTAAATTTAACATGAATTGATCTGAATTGGTTAATAATTACATTTTCTAAACGCTAAATTCATTAGATTTAAAATACGATTACAATTTTATTTTGAATCGTCATTGCCTTTTCATATGCTTTTATCGATGACTGTACTAATGATCAATTCGTATTCAGTTTTTCGGTTTTCTAAATTTTTTTTTTTTCATTCAAATTATTAAAAAAATATATATATTTTTATCTAATTAAAATTATCGACGAAAAAATTGAGATTTTTATCTATAAATTTTCGAATTTGAATTCAAAAATATTTTTCTGCATAAAGGAAACGCAAATAAATTGAATTATTGGTTGAAATTTTTTTTTATGAATTTTCCGAAAATTTCATAATATTGAATAAGTCTAGAGTTTTTTTGAATTAATGTTCTTTGAATTTTTGTGAATTATGTATCAAATATTACACGCATTTTTTTTTTTCAATTATAATTCATACTATATCTTAAAACAGATTCAGAATTTTTTGAATTGAATTTGAATAATTGTGCTGAATTTTGTAATTTTATTTTGGAATTTCTTTAAAGTCCTTTTATGATCCAAAAAAAGATACTTCTCTTAAATTTTTCTAAGCCGCGTATGCGCTGATATTAAGAAACATTTAAAATATACACAAATATAGAAAATAAAATCAGTAATGTTGAAATTTTAGCGTTCATCTTTTTCATTTTTCGACTGTGATTTTGTTTGAAAAAAAAAATTGGTTTGTTTGTCCTATATGATTTTTGTTATAGTGAGAAAGCTAAGTCTCTAATATTTTTGCGTGCATGTATTTGTGCTGAACGAATTATTTAGTTTTAGAGTAAATGGCGAATGTTGTAGATGAGGACAATGTACTCAATTTAATCATGTTAAGAGTGTAAAATTTACGGATTGAACTCATACAATCTCACTATTTGACTAAATTGTGAATGACTTTGCATTTTAACCATTCTCATACATTATTCGCTTTTGGTTCGTTTGTTTATTGTTTGAACGAGAAATATCTGGCGATTTTTAGTATCTTATATAATAGGGAAAAAAGGTAGCACTTTTTAATGCTGATGTTTGGGGATATTTAGGCTTCACTTCCGTCATTTGAGTCTTTTTCTGTAGTTAGGGTGGAATTCTGGCAACTAGAGAAAATTTAGCGAGTTGTTTATTTGTTAGCTTTATTATATGTTGCAAGTTATGTTTTTTTTCTTTTGCACAGATATTCTGTTACACAGGAATCCTGTGTGATATTCTCCCTCTAAATAGAGGATGTGTTATAATTTTTATTTGTTCATTTCACTTTTCAACTTCCTTTTGCTATTTTTCTAAAAAAGATGAAGAACTAACTTTACCAGACTGCATTCGCATGCTCAATTGCACCGCAAATCTAACTTTAAATTAAAAAATAGTTGACTATAAGATCATAAATTGTAATGTATAAGTTCTTTTGTCCATACAACTTTTTTCTACATCATCTTTGGAGGTATCGAAGTATCGCAAATTCTAATATTGGTTACACAGAAATACACACAATCGTGTACAAATCAAATTTCGATAATGTGTTTTGATATTGAAATTTGAATTTTTCGCCATGAAATCTTCACATAAGACATTAGAATTCAAGCAATTATGAAAGAACGAAGAAACAGTCTAGATAAAAGAATATTTGAGAATAAATTCTTCTCTTAAAATCTAGGCTATTAGTTAAGATTTTCTAAGTGAACGGTCTTTTTAGTACTCAAATTTAAAAAAGATATTTGTAAAAACAAAACGAAAAAGTACGAACAAAACAAAAGGTCAAAATTTATAAATCTCAATTTTTAAAGAAAGAAAGGACTTATGTTGCAAATAATTTAAGCTTATGAATTAGTTTCTTAAATAATAATTTTGATGCGTATTAGTTGTATTTCTTAGAATTCGCTCTTAGGTATTTGCTCATTTTTATTTCTAAATGTTAGACGAAAAAGATTTTGTAGAATAACTAAATCTTTAATTTAATTTCAGAAATACGCTCGAAAAATACTCTGATTTTATTCGACATTTCAGTGACTGTGATTTAAAATGTGCTTTGATGCATTCCAATGAGATGAGATACAATTTATATATATATATATCGTTTAATATATTTATTTATACTGAGAAAGCGAGAGATAAATTTTGCGCCTTTTTTTGTTTGAAAAGGAAAAAATTTTTGGGAAGCACAATATCATATTATTAACCATTGTGGCTTATATTAGTGATCGATACTATAAGATAAACGAGAGAAATTGATGAGTGCTTCTTTGCTTGAAACATTTTTGAAAAAGAAAACATTTTTTTTTTCGAGAATTCAAGATTCATAAATTGCTAGATTGATGTAAACTATGATTCAAATTAAGAAAAAAAATTATAAAATTTTGTGAACCAAATTCGACATTTTAGAAATACTGGCGAAAAATTCTCTTTCTTATTTGTATGCGCATTAACTTATCTGTATGTTCATCGATACATATTTAAATGATTTTAATTGGGCTTTTACAATTTTTAAATTTATTCTTACCCAAAATAAATCTAAGATATTATTTCGATAGGCATTCTAATTATAATAAACTTTATTAGAACATCTTGAGAGGAATCTAATCTCATTAAGGTAAAATTAAATTATATGATTTTTTTCAGTCATCAATTTTTGTGAAATTCTTCAAAAAAATTACTTGAATTGCTTGATTTCAAATCGACTCTTTTAAAAAGTAATTTAAATTTAATATATTTGAAAAACTATATAAAATTTTGAATTAATTGATTTTTTTATTAAAATCTGAATATTTTTAGTGATTAAATTAAAGGGAATAAAAAAGAAAAAAAAAATTTAAAAGGAAAATTCATTTCCTTTTCCTGTTAATTTTTATTGCTTTCTTATTTTTAAGAATTGACTTTTAGAGCCTAAAAAATTCATTTATATATATTTAATCTGCTCATAAAAATTAATGTTAAACATTTAAATTATTTTATATTCATGATTTTAAATTTGACTGAAAAAATCTTTTCTAAAAATACAATAAATATTATCAAATTAATTTTTATTTTTTTTTTTTTAGACACAATCTTAATTCAAACACAATAAATTACTAGAATCTAATTTATTTATCAACATTTGAAAAATTTTTTTTAAAAACCATATGTCAATTGTCAAATTTTCAGGTAGTCTCCTTGGTGGTCTGGGCAATGAACATAGTTTTACATTACATTGATTCCATGCGGTTACTTCTGTTTTTAAACAATTTTTGCGGATAGAAAGGGGTCAATCTGTTGGCCTAAAAATATATGAACGTGTGCTAAAAATTTAAAATTATAGATAATATAGTTTTCAGTTTAAGATTATTCTTATTAAGCTGCACAAAATGGTAAGTAAAATTACTTCGTCTATCAAATCTAGAAAAAAAATGTTAAACAAACAAATGGTAATTGATAACTGGATAGAGACTTTAAGAGAATTGGTAAAAGCTTTAGATTTTTTTAATTTTATTATATGTAATAGGGCATTTGTTTTAAGAATTTTCAAAGCCTTTACCTAAACAAAATGAAATGTCAATATTTTGATTTGTCAGTTAGTTAGTGTGACCTCCTGTGTTGATCACCAATTATTAATTTGTAGAATATAACGTTGTTCGTAGAGTCACAACCCATTTTTCTTTCGATCTAATCTAGTTTGAATATGCTTGACTATCGTCTTAAAATTTTGCTACTTTTTTGACTAATAAATTCTTGACTCTTTCATATTACTTGTGTTCACATATTCCATTGTATTCTGATTTTCTTAAAAAAGTTAAGCTACCGAATGCAAAATTAAAGTCAAACTCTGATACCCGGTCTGCACACATTAGTTTATTTTTGAATGGTTTGAAATTGATTTTTAGTCAGAAAATTATCTGTGAAAAAAAAGAAAATAAATCGAAAATTATTTAAGCAACCACATATAAGGATTTAGAATTTTTATCTAACTGAATTTTTTGAATTAAGAAAAAAGCAAGAATTTAGGCGAAATTTGCGCACAGGATTTGTGATCAAGAAGGTAAGTCAAAAGAGATTGGTGTACTTTAGATATAGGCAGCAGGGCACTTATTGATTTGCGACCTACCGGTTAGAATGATCGTAGAGTGTGAGGATATACTTGACTATTACTTAAAAGAGAACTATATTTAAAAAAGTATAGGAATAGTAATGAATTGAAGAAAAATGAAAAAGAACCAAATATTTATATTAAATTTACAAAAAAAAACGAGTAAGAGTGAAAATATTTAGAATGGATGGCCACTTTGCTGTTTCTAAATAATTGCAACAAAAAATTGCGCCTGGTCTACATAGGAAACTTGAGAGGGCTTCCAAAGGCCATTTTGGTGGCTTTTAGAAGTGGGCTTGTTTGTTTGCATATTATTTGTAACTGGTACTAGTTTACAAACCCCCAACTTGCTTGATTTCATGCCTTTTGTGTATACGTTTATCATACAGTGAAATTCTATAGATTAAAATGACTTAAATATTCGATTTTTTTTCTTTTATACTTGAATACTCAATCACTCTTTTGGTGATCAAAATAAATGTAAATGTTCCACACATTTCTGAAACCGGATTATACCTAGAGCCCAATTAGATTGTTTGAATCAACAATATTTACTTTACCTTGTCTATTAAGTCATTAAGTAGTTGCAGAAAATTGAGTCAATTTTGAAAATTCAAAATTTTTTTTTTACAATTTTGATTATCGAATTAAACATTTCGCAATACTAAGTAGATTCGAAAATCATTTTATATCTGTTTCACAAGACAGAGAGAACTTCAAATAATTGAAACGTTTATAAATAAATATTACTATTTGTTTTGATACAATTTTATCAATTTGTTATTTTTATTTCCATTTGAAATTTTTCTCTATAATTATTGACAAAAATAACCTTCGCTTTTGATGATGATTAATCGAAAGTCTTTTGAACTACCAAGGTTTGATTATTTTTGCTTGTAGTGAAAAACTAAACCAATAAATTTTAAATTGCGAATTATGAATTTAACCAGCTGAATTTTATTCTTTTTTTTTGTAGAAACGACAAAAATTTAGGCTCAAATTTTAAATTTAGAATTATTTTTTTACTTTTATAATGATATCACTTTCAAAATGAAAAAAAATTCTATCATAATCTCAAAGTTGACTTGACGGAAAACCTGCTCATTTGTAGGAAACTTATTATTTCAGCAAGAAATATATCGAGAATAATAATTTATAGAAAATTAACTCATTAGCAATAATAGCTAAGGTATGTTAGAAATTGATACACTTATTTAAATCACGAAACAATGCGCTTACACAATGGATCTAAAAAAATTGATAAACGATCTTTGATGATTTATATAGTATTGTAATATACATAAAAATGTGTAATTAAAAAAAAGGGTTTTTTGATAATTTTTTTCCCTGTTTTTAAAATAGATTTTTTTACCTTATACTTTAATTCAAGTAATTGAAAAAATAACCATTAAAATTGTTATTAAATAATTTTTTTTTTAAGATTTGATATTTGTTTATTTATTTAATAAAATTAAAAATAAGATTTTTCTAAAAAGAAGTAAACTCTTATTGATTAATCTTGATTCACAACACGAAATGAAAAATTTTTTTCAATTCAGAATGAAAGTGTAGGCCGAAAATTTACGCTAAAAAAATTTTAATTTTAGGTTAAATTTTTCAAATCATACTGCATGAAACAGAAACATAAATGAATTTATTATTAGAAAAATGTAAAAATTTTCAGGTGGAACATAAAAAATTAGAGCATATTCGTAAAAAATAATATATAAATTACTTTATAATCAATAATATTAGAAAAAAGCTAAATTCTATTGATCTGGCTGAGATTAGATAACTAATATTTGCAGAATTTTTGCTCACTTTTTAAAAATTTTCTAAAGAAATAAAATTTTTTGTGGAATACGTATATTGATGATGATTCATTTGGGATGATTAAATGTTTCAGGTTTCATTTGTTCAAACAAGAGAATGTGTCTTTTTACTATACCCTCTTAATTTTGTGCGTCTTAATGTGTCTCTTAGGTATGATGCGTTGCCTTATTGATCATGTATCATGAATTGATCTTTAAGCATTTCGAAAAAATTTACAAAAGCAAATTAATATTTTTTTTATCATTTACCTTAAGATTGTCAACACACTTGTTTTTTAATGTCAGTAAAATTTTGCGGTGCTGGTGATGAATTTTGGACTTCAAAATATCTAGTCTTGAATTATAAATAGTTTTCAGATTAAAAGTTTAAGTTAAAAAAATTTTTATTTTGTTCTAACTTAATTTGATTAATCCGATGTTTTATTAGTCAAGTTAATCATAAGTTTTTATTTGGAGACATTCAAGTTAAGACACTTAAGGTTTATTTTACCTCTGAACTTTCTAAAAAAATTCCTATGCCAACATACATAGTTTAACGTTCTAAACTAGTACGAACTGTTAAATGTTTTTTTTTTATATTTATGACCTGCAATCTCTTATCTATGTTCACACAGGTATAAAGGTTTTAGATGTATGTGTTCATTAAATACAGTGAAACACTTTTGTCATTCAAGTACACTTTGTTGATTTAGTTTTTAACTAATAGTGAACTATTAAGAGGAAATATTCTTGACTAGTTATAGAGCAAAAGAAAAGAAAATTTAGCTTGAAAATCTTGATTGCATTTTTAACATTATCTTTCTTTCATTAATTTATTTACTTAAGAGAAAAATATTAAAATTGACCTAAACAATGACAAATGCACAGTTTTAAGTACCCCAAAACTAGTTAATTCTTAGTTAGATGCGTTCAAAGATTTTGAATAAGAGTTCCAAAATTCAGGTTGGAAAAATATCATAAAAACAAAAACAGTGTATGTCTTTGTGTGCAAGGTTTTTAAATGTATATACTGTTTTTTTCAATATATTGTGCAACTTTTGCCCTGCTCAATTAAGAATCTATTTTCAATTGTCCTTAATTTAGATTCTCGGTAATATTATAAACTGACCGCACATAAACAACAGACCAGATTATGGCTCTTTAGATTAGATTAGAAATTCTAATTCTGTAAATAATAGAGCGACAAGATTTAATCAATTTTTCCATTTTAGAATGATACTTTTACTTGCGTAATAAATTTTTCTAATTTTGACTTGAGAAATTTTTTTTTTGGTTGATTTCGACAATCCAGTCTGAAGATTAAAATTGATAATTTTTGTTTAATTGATTTCGCTAATATTTTTTGTTTAATTACTTTAATCTTTATAGATTTCAATGATATGAATTTTTTCAAAATGAATACCAAACAAAAAAAATTAATTCTCAATTATATTCATGTTATTTGTCTTTAAGTGTGTGTCAAAGGATCTTGAAAAAATGAAAATAATTCAATAAAACAACTAAAAAGAGTATATTTATTACGAAATTTAAAAAAAAAAAATGATTTTTTGATTTTTATTTAGAAAAAAATTTAATTTTTGAAACAAATAACAAAAAAAAATTTTTTTTGTGTTTTATATTTTTTTTCAAAAAGTACACTGGATATTCAAATCATATAATACAGACATTATTTCTTTATGAGTTTAGTAAAAATTTCAAAATAAAACATTAGAAACAATAAAAAAATTCGATCAACAGCATAAAAATAAACAGACAAAATATGCTAAACATATGTATTTAATGATTATTAAAATAAAAATTGAAATTGATTTTCATAATAATGCGAAGAGTGTAGTTCATTTTGAAATTTTAAACTTTTAAATAATGCAAAACTTGAGTATAATTAGAAAAAAATTGAGATTCGAACGCCTAAAGAACATATAATTTGATCTAAAAGTTTTAATCTTTAAAAAGGTTTAGGTAATCTTAGCGTAGCACTCTAATCCTTAGAGTGTCTCAAAATACTTAAAGATATATCAGATTGTTTTAACAGATAATAAATTATATATATATTATATATAGTCTTAATAAAAATGTTATATAGATAAAAAGTAATTTGTTTTCAATCATAGAATTATAAATTCATTATTTGCATTTTTGATAAACGATTCATCATAAAATCAACCCTATATATATTCGAAAGATTTTGGAGAGATGCGAAAATTTTTGGATTCAAATTATGTATTTTTGTACAAAATTTGCTCAATATTCTGAAAAATAGTTTGAAGTAAAGCGCGCGCGCACATTCGAAATTATGAAAAATTTTTATTTCTAGAAATAGTAAGTAATCTTACTATTTAGTGGCTGCAATTTGCAAACAATATCAAACGCTGCTGCCAATATCATCTCTGTCCTACCATCTAATCTTATTTAATTCATTTCTAATAGTTCTTCAAATGACTAGGCACTATGAAAAAAAAAAGAATGAAAACTTTTTTTATCAGCAATAGTACTATAGATTTAGTAAAGTTCCCACCCAACTATTAAAGTTTCAAATAAATATAATTCATCTTAAGCATCTTGAGTAAACATACACTTACAGTTAACTTGCTGATATAAAGATTAGTTTTAGTGAATATAGCATAAGCAAATCATTATTACAAAATTCATGACACCTCAACACGCTATAATATGAAACTAAAATATATAATTATTATTTTTCCTTTAATCACGCCTACTTATTTATTAGACTCCGCCTGAGACATAAAACACACCAATTGGTATTCAGTCAGTAGGGTTCTCTTAACGATTGCCAGAAAAGCATCGAGTGAATCTCGATCAAACAGCATAAGATGAGCTACATTCTAATGGTAAATCCAAAATAGCAAAAAGTTAATATTCTTTCAAATGTGTACAATTACACTGTATTTGCTGGACACTGATTGCTGATTTCTGATCAACGCGCACGATCTACTTATCTCACTCTCCCAGCACTATTGATGAACGCCGTATTTTTGAACAAATTCAGTCAACTAAATGCCGCTCTGTTAGTTTAAATCTGTAGAAAGTTTGGTGAAAAGCAAAAGAATAAGATAAATCTGATTAGAGCAATATTTTGTTCTTTTTTTTTTAAAAAAAAAAGTGAATTAAATTCAGCTCTTTTTTATCTTCATTCCCGCTATCGATATTAATAGCGCGTGTATATGTGTATGCTTTGATCAATATTCCGATTATTCGCTTTTAATTAATTGATTATTGATATTTATTTCTTCAAATATTTTTAATTACCTGTGTTCGCGTGCATGTATCTGTGTTTACTTATTACATATGTCTATTCGAATCTTATCAATTTAATCTAAATGATCTTCTACAATTTATAAACTAATTTATTGTTTGATTAATATCAAATTTTTTTTCAACAAAAATTTCTTCTGTGTGATTTTCGACTCTTTAATGTATTTGTTCGAAACTTCTAATCAATTTATATTTCTTTTAAATAAAAATTTTTTGTTGCTTAATTTTCTAAAAACTTTTCAGAAAAATTATTGACGAGCGCTTCTAATATCGAAGCAGTCATACAGCTAAGAGATTAATGTTGCGTATTTTCTAATAATTAAAGTTTACATCTATGACTAGTTTACCTTTCATTGGACTGCAAAATATTGAAATGCACAACAATGTGAATATTTTTTTTTATTTGAATCATCATAATTTAATTTTGATAGATCCATTTTTTAGGATTAGTTTATATTTGTATAAATTAACTTTTAATGGAAATTAAATTTATTTCTTAATTTTACCAGACTTCTACTTATCTTGATATTTGCTATTAAAATTGAAAGCAATATATTTTGTACGTCATTTTAAACAGTTCCATCTTTTACATTTTTGAAAGTCAATAAAATGAAGACTTAACGAACTTGATAAACTATTCATCATTTTATTTTTCAGGAGAAGAAATCTTCTAGAAATGAAGAATTCTTCTTCGGTCATTTGTGCATAAGAGAAATGATGAAAAGTTTATTCAAAATTTTTTATACTTTTAATGATAATTTCTGATTTCTTAAGAGGGTTTTTTAGTATTTTTTATTTTATACAAGTGAATTTTAGAAAATATATAATTAACAGCTACTTAAACCTGTTTAAAGTGCATTTGTCAACTTAAAGCTTCTTTTATCACTATAAAGTGATTTTTTGTTTATTTGTTTTGTTTTGGATTTAAAAAATAAATAAAAGTTCAAAAAGAATATTGAAAGCACAAATAATTTTATGGACCACCAACTAGCCATGGATTTAAACATGGACACAAATAACCAATGGTCTCAATCGATGTATGCTGCTTATCAACGCACACTCGGACCAGGATGGTGTAATTTTAATACGCAACAAAAGAATTCAAATGCAAATAGTTCAATACCAAGTTCGAACTATTTGAATCAACACAGTCAATTCAATGGAGGTTTACATGCTTTAAATGCTGGTCTTGCAGCAAATGTACAACAGCCTAACGTTAATCAACAAGCGAACCAACAACAAATACAACAAGCGCACCCTAATAATAATCTTTTTAATTTTCCATTAACACCACCTAAAGACGTAACACCTGATACTGTATCTAATGTTGTGGCAGCTGCTCTGTCAGCGGCCGCAGTCCAAAATGCGAACAATTTAAATAATTTAACACAAAATAATGCTACAAATTCCTCAAATAATAATCAAGAAACGAGTTCGACACGTTCATCATCCACAAATGAACTTTGTAACAGTGAAGAACGTTTAATCGATGCGAATGGCACATCGTCAACCGCTAGTTCATCTTCCATGAATAATGGCAATAGTTCGACGAATGCAAATGATAATGGTGCCCTAACAAACCAAGATCTAGTTCTTCAACTTAAATATGAAAAATATGAACCAGGTTCACCAAACGGTGCCCAATTACCTCCATTAGTGCCAAATAGTCTTCAGAATCAACAACAACAATTGTTATTCAATAATAATAATAACAGTATGATGCTATCAAATTGGTCTCACCCTTTACATCTAAATAATAATCAAACTGGTCAACAGAATAAGCAACGTGAAGGTAATAATAATTCATCCTCCAATATTCAATCTAGTATTACATCTAATTCAAATAATAGTAATAATACAAATAGTTCAAATAGTCAATTGTTCAATAATAATTGTCAAGCTGATTCGCGTTCTTCCAACTCATCTGCCTCACTTCTGAATCGTTATCAAAACCAATTCAATCAACAACAATATTCATCATCAACGTCCATTTCAAAGATGCACTTCCCATTGACAAATGAGCAGCATGACTTAATGGACTCAATTGGCCATTATAGCCGTTTTGAGTTGATGTCGAATAACCATAGGCTGCCGACAAAAAATCAGCTGCTGTCATTGCACTGGTTCTCTGATTATTATTGGTCTGATTAGTGGCCGAATTAAAGCTCGTATTTAAATCTGGACTATACGAATATTTATTTGCAATCTGATTGTGT
>BLXL01011371.1:0-10967 GCA_023170135.1 Acarapis woodi | reverse complement strand
AAACTTGAAATCATGTCTCACAAATACTTAAGTACTTTAATACGGTTCAACATAAAAATTAATAAAATAATGAAAACAGGAGTCGAATAATCAATTGATACACAACAAACGTGTAGTGTCAAAATTTTATGCTAACAGTTTTAGAGTATTACAAAAAGATAAAATCATTCACACATATTATAAGATACCAAGTTTGGTAAAAGATTGAGTATAAATTTATATCATCTAGATGTTGATATTTTCTAGATTGACCAATATACATGTATAATTATGTGCTTTTCACGTTTAATTTTTTCATAACTGTTTGTCTTTTGAAGAGATTTGCTGATAATTGCGTACACAATAAATTTAGTTTGCAAATGAAAAATTTTTGCTAATAAATTATATATAATTTAATAATTAATTTGATGATACTAAAATTCATCCTATATTTATCAATCAAATTCATGAAATTGATATATTTCTTTATCCTTTATTTGATTAATTTATCATGTAGCCAAAATCACCATTAATTTCCATTTTTATGGTTCATTTATTTAATTAAAATTGCGGTCTAGAATTTTCAGAACACACATTAAAGTACCAATTTAATAGTTTCGATGTCAAAATATTTAATAAAATTTTTATGAAACAGCAGATTTAGTAAAATTTTTTTCTTATCTAATCATTCAAATATTCATTTAATAATTTTAAACAAAAAAATAATTTTGTTGTAGTTTAGTGACAAAAATTCTAATAATAATTTATGAAAATGGTTTTTTTTTCTGAATACAAAGCATATTTTTTTATGAATAAGCATACTATTGATAATTCTTTATTTTCAAAAGATATAAATTATCTACAATTTTGTAGAAATTCTTCAATATGTAAAAAATAATTTTAAAACTTTTAATAGAATATCCGTGCAAATCTTACACAAATTTTTTAAAAAAATTTAACTTTTTTTTCTTTTGAATAGGTAAATAATATCCAATCTATTGTCTTAGCTGTTTTTTTATTTTCCTATATAATATTATCTGTTTTGTGAATTAATTTTTAATTTTCATCATTTAATTTTTTTATAGGAGATATAATTTCGATTATGTTTTGGTTTATTTTTATAATTGCGCCAATAAATGCTATCGAAAAATTGACATTAAATTATAAGATTATAAATCCGGTTCATGTTTTTTTCTCGAAAGTATTTAATTAATAGCCAAAATTTTTAAATTTTTTTTATATTAAACCAGATTTTTGCAATTTTCAATTTGAATTAAGAAAATTAAATCATACCAATCTTTTTCTTGAACATGACTAATCAAATGATTTACTAATGAAAATGAAATTATTTGATAATTGTCTATTACCTTGGTTAATTTTTTTTTCTAAATATTTAATTAGAGAAGTCATCATTTGAAATTTTCCCGAAAAAAAATTTTATTTGGCCTGCTAAATTTCTGAAAAATCTAAATAATTTATAACCTACAATAACCACTTGAATGAATTGAGTGGCAAACAGACATTTGATTTCTTAGAAAACATGGGCGAATCTTTTTGTGCTGGTATTAAAAATGTTTTTAATATATTCTAATTTAAGGAATAATGAAAAAATTTTAATACATCATTTAACACGCTACACTAATTGTTTTTATATCATTTTTCTATGTCCTTGATGAACACGTTGCTTGATTGTACTCAAAGTTAATGAATGTTTATTTTTTCTAAATTTATACTTATTTTAAGCTTATCCTCCTAATCATAAGCCCTCTAATTTATATGAAATTCGACTTATATATGCTTGAAAGCCTTAATTCATCATTTCTTTAGTATGCGTAATATTAATTTAGTCTCACGAACATACCAAGTGAATATTTTTAAAAATTTTTCTTTTCAGAGAAGAAAGAAATAAATAAAAATTAAAAATTTTAAATTTTAAAAATTTAATAGACTTGTAACATAATAAAAAGCAACATCTTAATTTTGAGAAAATTTATGTATCAAAAAAAATATGATGTGATCATTCAGACATGATTTCTCGATAATTCAAAAAACAAAGTCCGATATTGTCATATTTTTTTATTTAATAAAATTTTCATATATTTTTCAATGTATTGACCATCTCAAACTAATGATCAACATAAAATTTAGAAATTAGAAAACATCTGAAATTTTTTCAAATCAAGCTTAACTAAATTATACTTGAATTTATCTCAAATTTTAGAATTCAGCTCACTTATTAAAAACGCCTATGAAACGTTAATAATTTTTTTATTTAGAAATCACATAAATATTTTAAATAGATCACAATCAAATATACTAAGCTAATATTTGCTTACAAGAATTTTTTTATTTTTTGTCAAAATTCAATCAATAAGCAAAAATCTTATCAAAGATTTCTATTAAATTTTCAAACAAAAAAATCTTTAAATAAATTTTATGGCAAATAAACACGCTAAAAAAATTTTATATAAAAAAAAAAATCCAAAAAAAATACTGAAAAAAATTACGAAGATCATTTTTTGAAAAAATATATTTTCATCGATTCAGCTTTGAAAATTTTGAAAAATTTTATTTAAAAACTAAGTATTTTTAAGAAGTATTAGTTTTAGATTTATTAGTTTTTATCAGTTTCATTCAATTGTCAATTCGAAAAGTTTATAATGTGTCCAATGTAAAAATCATCAACGTAATAATATTTTCATATTACGATTTTAAAATTTAAATTTCAGATCTTTAATAACACAGTCCAGTAACTAGAAAATGTTAGTTGCAGATTTTTTTTTTTTAAATTTTTTTATCAATTTTATGATCTATTTTATAAAATAAAATAAATTTGAAATGTTCAAAATTTTTTTCATTTTCTTACTTTATCCATTATCTTCGCTGGTCATCTATCTTTTTAATTAATAAATTTGAAATACAGAGTATTATTTTGTCGTTTTATATCATTGCTTATCTATTTCATTACACATCATCTCATTTATTTAATTATGCTTTGAATCTATTACATTTTATCGATATCACATTTTGATCAGTCGTATAGAATTTTTTTTATCGTAACTTTTTTCATTTCATTAAATATGAAAACTATTAGCACATTAATGAATACTATATAAAATGTAATAATCTTCAAAGAATTTTTGACCTAGCAAGTCATTTTGAGTGAATTTCATTATGAATTTTGATTGTAAAAGTGTTGTACAAAATTTTTCATTTATATCACATTTTAAAATGAGAATAAATTCATACATATTTAAAATTTTATTGATTTTTTTGGGTTTTGATCATCTACTAATTAATTTTTATTTACAATTTACTCAATATTAATTTCCTTTTTTTCAAATTGTATTTTCAAAAAAAGATTTTTCATTAACCCAAAAATTTATCTTTGGTTTTTCAGTCCATGTCAAATCATAAAAAAAATATTTTTAACAAATTTTTTTAAAAAATTTAACTTTAGCTCTTAATTGTAAAAAAATTAAAAAAAAAAAGCATCAAATAAGGACAAAATGAATGTTCGAGAATTATTTTTCTTTTTCTATTTTTATTATATTTTAATTATTTTTGAAAAAATATAGGAATTAAAACTACCATGTCAGAATACGCATCGAATAATATAACTTTAAAAATTTTAAAAATAAAAACCTATGTGTCAAACGATTAAAATTTATGATTCAAATTATAAAAATAAAATTCAAATCTGAAATTGAAGTTAGCTTATAATTCATTAAAATTTAAATGATGAATAGATATTATTAAAAGTATTTGATGATTTATTGACTTGAAGTTTCAAAAAAAAAAAGTGCGAAAAAAAAAAAATTAATAAGGTTAAAAGGGTTTCGATGTTTATTCTTATTTAAATCACGAATGTAACGAATCAAAAAAATAAAGAAAATATTGGTAATCCTACGTGTCAACTGCATTGAATTCGGTCTAAGTTGTGAATCTGTGAAACTAATGATGGTTGAATTATTTAAATTGACATAATCAGCATGCTAAGCACTAAATCATTAGCTTTTTTGGTAAATATCAAATATATAGCTCGTAAACATCCTTCATTTTTTAATGTTCAAATAACTGTCCTAACAAATAAAGCATATAGCATTCGAATCAGATAATAGTAATTGCTTGTTAATTTTTTTAGTTATTTTTTTGTTGAAGATTATCAATTTTTCGTTGAAATGATCTAAATTTATATTTACACTTACACAAAATTTGATTTCGATTTTGAAATTCAGAATTTGATTTTGATTTTTGTTAAATTTTATACTGGTCTTGATTTCCAAGTAAATGTTGATAATATTAATGTAGTAAATCAATCAAAAAGAAAAAATTTGGTAAATGCACAGATCTATATATCGATTTCGGTATTGATTTTGAACTAAATTTTCAAATTAACTCAAATTTCTATGTCATAATATTTTATAAGTTATCTAATAAAAACTAAATCATTTACTTGAGTCAGAACTTCAGATCAATAATAATTTGTATCAATCTACAAGTTTTTTAAAATTAATTTAAATGCTAATAGTTATTATTTTTAGGCTAAGAATTTTTTCCAATCTATGAATATTTCTAAATATTTGTAAAAATCAAAAAAGTAAAAAGTGAAAATGATTTTTCTTTTGAAAAATAAATTTCAAAGTTCAATTTGGAAACTCTACAGGTAAATCATTCCACAGGATGCTAAAAATTTGAAACGAATATTTATTATACTTTAATTTAATGTATCGTTTCATCAAGAAAAAAAATTTATTTTTATTTTTAATATGTATTTGATTATAGGCCTTCTTTTTAAATATCCATAATTAATGTTTAAAAGTATTACAAATTTATTTACTTACTGTGTAAAATTCATTCTCTATTTTCCACTAAGCCACTAAATTTTTCATCATGTAATTTGCGTAATTATTGACAAATAATTTAAGGATGAATTTGATCTAATGATGAGAATTTTTTTGCGAAAAGAAAAAATTTGGGATTTGCATTATCAATAGAATGAAACTATTTTTTAGAAAATAATGATCAATTTTTGAAAATATAATTTATATTATATATTTCATTATATGGGTCTAAAAAAAATTATTATTGAAATAAAGATTAAAAATTACTTTTTTTAGCGGAAGATTGGACATTTAAATGTAAAATAAAAATTCTGAAATTGAATAATTATCATACATCTCTTTTAGCCTGTACCAACTATTTTTTTCACTTTGCATCATTTTAGCCAAACTGAAAATTTCGTATTAATTAATCCAAAAACTAATAATGACTATATAAATCGATTCCGATTAATAATAATTCAGTTTTTTCAATACCGTCACTCGTACAATATCTTTAACATAGAGATAAGACTATTTTATATTAAAATAATTAGAATTTCTGAAGCCAATTTGAAACAAAAATTTTTTCAGTGATTATCGAAACTTTGTTATTTGAAACCCTTATCAAAAAAGAGTATCTGCAATATTAATAAACCTTTTTTTTAATATCATCACAAATACTTTAATAGCAAAAATTTTCCATTTAAGCCGTTTCTAGTGCATATTAAATATAAATGATGCAAAAGATTTTAAAAAAGATGTGATAAAAATAAAACTAATAACTTTATTGAATTGAAATCAACTTTTTATTTTTAAAAATTATTTCGTGAATACATGATTTTTTTTAATAATTTGAATCCATTTAAAAATTAAAATTTTGAAATAATTTTATTTCTACCTGGAATTCTGTGTGAAAAAAAGCTTAATGTTTTGCTTTCTTGTGAAATGGACTCATGATTTTTTCTAGATTTTTAAATATTTAAATTTTGTTTTTTTGTAACAATTGATTATAATTTATTCTATATAATTTGCAATATAGTTTAACTGTAAGCGGACTATTGAATATAAATTTGTGCAAAGCGACCTTCTTTTTGAGATTTTTATTCAAAAATATATCTCGAATTTGATAAAAAATTAAATATTAAAGTTTATTTAATTTAAGTTCTACAGGAGAATGTTTTACTCATATTAAAAAAAAACATGGCGTGACAAAAAACTAATCAGCAAAAAAAAACGATACTATAAGAACCAAGAAACATCAAACATTGTACACAATAAAACATAAAATATAAAATACTTACAGAATACTAGATAAGGTGTCCAAGTTACAAAACAAAAATTGCACCCACAACCAGAAGACAATAAAACAAGAAAATAAGTGGAAACAAAAAGAAGGATAAAAAGATACCAAAACACGCGTCCAGCAATAGTAAAAGGCACTTATTACCTGAATGCTTTGATAGCAAAGGATGAAATCTAAATCTAAGTTCATAAGCCGGAAATCGAACATAATTTTTTGCAGATGATTACAAAGATGAAATAATTAAAAATATGAAGGATGCCCATGAAGTAGTAAAAAGCAATTAGTAAATGCAGATCCAAAGAAATGATCGAAATTTTTGTAATACTCTAAAACTGTTAGCATAAAATTTTGACACTACACGTTTGTTGTGTATCAATTGATTATTCGACTCCTGTTTTCATTATTTTATTAATTTTTATGTTGAACCGTATTAAAGTACTTAAGTATTTGTGAGACATGATTTCAAGTTTTGGTAATATTTAAAATTTTTTTTTAATTATTTTGTTTGAAAGTTCCATTTTTTTCGGTTAAAAAAAATAAATTAACTATTTAATTTAGTAAAGATTAATAATTTAAACATTTATTAATGCAAAATATATTTAAAATATCTAACGATCTTAAATCAAATTTGATTCGGTAATAGATATCAATAAAAAATATTTTCATAAAAATTAATAGTGATAATGATAAAAAGAAGGAAATCTTTTTAATAAGTTCATTAAATAAATTATTTATTTTGAGCTTGATCAATAGAGAAAAATAAAAATATACAAATTCTTTTTGTTTATGAATAAAAAAAGATTAAATCTTATTTTCTATATAATCTTTTAAATCAATCCGATAATTTCAGTGTGGATAAAGAGTTTCAAAGCTTAAATTAAATAACTTAAACGAGTTTTATAGAGAACATCGAACATTGCATTGAACACAATTCTAGTTTAATCAGAATTTTTAAAATTCTGAAATTCAATTCGTCTTAAGTATGCACATTGGTTTTTGATCATGCATGTACTTGTAAAAAAGATAATAAAAAATTTATAATAGGTTTGTATTAAATATACAAAACATATAAAAGTACCAAAGAAAAATTTTTTCAAGCTTTAATGAATGAATTCTGTTAACTAGAACAATTTGCTGTTTCGTTTAGACTAAATTTAGAAGATATCAAATGGAAAAAAAAGTGATTGAAAAACAAACCACAATTTCCGGTTAATAACTTTTTTACATATGAAACACGTGTGGATATATGCTTAGTGTTTCCTACTCATAATAATCTAATATCTCTTGCGATTGTTAAGTGACTAAATATCAAGTAAGAAAAAAAATATTTTTTTCTAAAAATATATTAATTTATTTATTCCAGTCGTTTCCTTACATATAAAGTATTAAAATATATTTGAATATATATAAATTTTCTATAGTTTTTAAATCTTATTATTATCAACTGAGGCTAAAATTTACTTTTCATTCATTTTTGAAAATTAGATGATTCAGTTTATTTTCTGTTAAATCTAAAGTGATGAAAAAGTAATAAATTCAAATCTAATTTCGGTTGTGATTTAATCTATGAGCTTTTTCAATTTTCTGGTTTTGAAGTTCATATTGCGGACATTTAAAATTTATTAAATTCAAGTTGTGTGAAAATTCATTGGTCTAGTTTGAAACAATAATCACCAAACGCTATTTAGTGAAATTGATAAAGAAAATATTTTCTAAAAATGAAACAAAGAAATTTTTAGAAATTTTTCCAGAAAAAAAATCAAAAAAACTCATTTCCGTAAAATGTGTGTGTCCGAAATTGACCAATCATTCGTCATTCGATTTTTTCCAATCTTTTTCAACTATGTGCTAATATAAAATGAAAAACATAAGTTCATATTTGCAAAAAATCTATGATAGCCAATTAAATAGGAAGAGAACTAATTTAAATGAACCAAAATAAATTCACGATTTTTACACTCAGATATACTTCATCGCATTCAAGAAAATTGTATGCATCTAATTCTTGATGAATTTAGAGAAAGCTAAAGAGTAATTAAAAAATTCAGTTCAGTTTCAAAACGAGAATGTTTATTTTAATTCAAGTTTTCTCCATTCAATTATTGCGAATAATTTGAATATTCATAGACTGACGATAAAATATTCAGTTGTTTTGAACAAAAAAAAAGTTATATGTCTAAATTCAATTGAGTGAAATTATTAAGAAAAATATTAAGAGATTTGAAAAGAAAATTCCAAACAAAATTTATTGACATAAAATTGGCGGCTAGTTTTTTTTGTCTTCAAAGTTCAAATGAAAGCATTTTAAGATTAGGACACGTGCTATTTACAATTTAATAAAAGCTAGAAATGAAAAAAAAAAAACAGAAAACAAAAGGTCAGCATGTAGAGTTGCAAAAGCTTTGGTATTGCTGAAATTTTAAAATTTTTTCTATTCCAGTTTTTTAATCAAATCAAATGATCGGATCGAACTGATTTATAATTCAATCGCTGACTGCAAGTTTATTAGATTTATAACAAGGTTTGAATACTTGTATTTTTTCATGTTTGAAATTCATGTGTTGTTCTGAATGAATTGTATACCTAAAGATATATTACTATTAAATTTGACTTAGAGTTTTCGGTTAAAATTTGCGAAACTAGTAATTTTTGAAGATGAAGCTTTAAAATTTCACGCAAGCAAAAAAATTCTTAAATTACAGATGAAATTTTTCGGTTTTCAAAGCTAATAGCTGAGAAGTATAAAATCATTCAAAAGACAATAACTTAATGAAATCTTTTGATTTGAAAGAAAAAATTACATTTACAAAAAGTAATGTTCAAACTTTAAATTTTTTTTCATTTGCTTCGTTGTTTGTTAAAATAATTTCACCTTCACATACTCAGTTATATGAAACTAAATTTGAAATCTATTTATAAAGCTAATATTATGACATATGTAATGCACCTTTTATAATTTGTTTATCAAACATAGGTTATAACTTTATATATTAAATCTTAAAAATTGTATTTTAATAAAAATTCATTGCCAGTCTGAAGAATCAGCTCTATTTTTATACTAAGAAAAAAATTATCAGTGAAAAAAAAAAATTTCAAATTTTTTATTTTTTTTTTAAATTTATTCTGGTGAACACGAAATATTATTTGAAATATTCTGCTTAGTTAAAATTTTGATGTTTAAAAAAGGTAAAGTTGTCATATACAGTAAATAAACAAATGATAATTTGTTGAATTACTATTTTTCATTTAAGTTATAAAAAAAACATAAAGTCAAATTTCATCAACACGTGTAAATAAATCATTAGTTTATTCTATCAACTTATAAAATATCTATCTTCTCAAAACACAACGATTAAAATTGGTGAATTTATAGCTTTCAAAAAAACTTAATCGAATAAAAATTTTAGTGGTCACATGCGAGAGCGATTGTAATTAATTTTTTTTAAAAGCAATCTTGGATGAAATTAATGTTCATCGATACGCGTGTTACTTACATGATGAAGTTAGTATTATAAAACTATTTATAATAGGTTGGAACGTGCTTTAATACTAACTAAAAATACTTAAAATTTTTATATAGTAAGGTTAGGTTCTTAAAATTTTTTCAAACAATTGATTTGCACAATTGTTAATATTTATTTTAGTTTTTATACCTGAAATTTATAGAACAATAGCTAGTAATAACTAATAAATTTGTTAAGCTAAGTTGATTCAATTTCAGAAGAATGGTTTTGTTTAAAAATTTAAAAAAAAAAAAAAAAAACACTCCATTCGATTATTATAGGTAAGTTGACAAAAAGAATAAATTATATTTATAAAGAAAAAATTTNNTTCGAGTCACTTGAGAATCTGATATTGTCTTTTAAAAAATATAACATTATGACTGCAAAATAATTAAGAAGCAAATATTAGCTAATTTATTCGAAACACAATAATTTGCTATCCTCATAAAAATACAAAGAAACAATCAATGTTTGTTTGGTAATTTTTGCTATTTTGAATCTAACTTGTTTAATAATCATGTCTAATGAACGTATTATAAACTTGTTTCTCATTTCATTCCGACAGTTACAGATAAAATTCGCAAGATAACATTAAATAGATGGGTTGGATCATGTTTTTGAATCAATTAGTGGTAGTGAGTAATCGTTCATCATCTAGCTGTGTGAAATTTACATGGTAATTTTTTTTTTCTTTTTATAACAACAATTTCTAATATACTCGGTATTCATGTCGGTTTTCTACACGTCTCAGTGAACATTTTAGCGTATTATCAGAAATGAATGTTGGGTAGTATTTTTATCTATACTTATATCTAATTTGATCTTTTTCGAGAAGTATCTTTTAATTCAATGCTAATAATCGATTTTAATTTTTTAAAATAAACTCGATCTCTGATTCAAAATGAAAAAATTTTATTAAAAAATACTTAAATATATATAAATACTTTTGTGATATAGCCTTCGACCTCCAATTCTAAAAACAAAAATCTGCTTATTAAAATTCAAAAATCGATATTTATAACTTAACTCTAAAAAATATGGAATTTTATCCTCACTTTGCAATGTAAGTTTAGATTTGCTATAAAAAACGATAAATAGTGTTTGAGCTATTGATTTTATAAAGTCACCATTTTAAGAATTGCAATTTTAACCAGAATTTTTTTAAAATTAGCTATTCTCTTTTAAATTATCGAATTCGTAAGAGTCTGTTTTTTAAGAAACAGTTACTTTAATATTACAAAAATTTCGATCATTTCTTTGGATCTGCATTTACTAATTGCTTTTTACTACTTCATGGGCATCCTTCATATTTTTAATTATTTCATCTTTGTAATCATCTGCAAAAAATTATGTTCGATT
>BLXL01011370.1:0-10220 GCA_023170135.1 Acarapis woodi | reverse complement strand
ATACGTTAAATTCATTGCTTTTATTCAAAGATCTTTTCTTCGAGCTGGATTCTAAATCATTTAGACTTGCATTTAATTTACGTTTATTTCGACTTAAATTAATCACTATCTTATTGCCTTTTTCAATGCATAAGCCTTTTTTGGTTAATTCTTCATCACTGTCCACCTCTTCAATTTGATAACTGTCTTGATCCATTTCACTTGAATATTAATAAATCATTAGACATACATTGGAATTTTATTTTTTTTTTTGAGATTTTTCCATTAAAAAGGTATACAAATTATTTATTCGTTTTTTTTTTTTTTTTTTTTGAAATTCGCGTGTAAAAGTTTGTTTACAAGATTTGAAATTCAGAAATTCAAGCAGCTGATCGAAATGACTAAAGAATTTAACAAATGGAGATTTTTTGAAAATTCAAATTTTATTTCTACAAATTCAGGTTTCTGTAAAAATAAATTTCGAAGCGCCAAATTTGATTTGGTCATTTTTGAAACTTATTTATAAAAATACTTACTAGTGAAGAATTTATATAAAATTGCTTTTTTTTTTTTTAAATATTTAAAAATTGAAAATTACCTCTTATCTTTTTATGAATTAAAATTGCGTTAAAATTAAAATTTCTATATGAAATAAAATTAAATTTAAATTAATCCTTTATTTAAAAGAAATAATTAGAACTAAAAAATAAAATTTACAACATAATGATAATTTTAAAGTCTTGAATCGTAATTTTTTGGGTTTTCGCCTAAAAATAAATTTGTTCAAAAAATAATTAATCGCAAATTAGTTTCATGTATAACTCGTATTTTTTAATTATTTTATTCGACTATATCATATTTGATTGATTTGCAAACTAGTTATCACAACAGAAAATTTTTCATTTTTCATTTCTCATCATTTTTGCATTTTTTAGAGCATTTAGTGTAGTCATAAAAAAATATCTGATTACAACGGTGATTATTTAAACATTTTAGACATTCTTTAGTTGGAAGAAGTATTGTCTGTTTTTGTAAACAAATTTGATTAGCTCTTCATTTTTATAGTGACCCTTTTTTTTAATATGTTTAGATTTGATAATTGTAACTCGCTAATAATTTTGCCTTAAAACTATTTAGAATTGTTTTTTCTTTTTTCGAAAAATAAATCAAAAAAAAAAAAAAATAAATAAGCAACTTTTTAAATCGTTCAAAAATAAAAATATAAAATCAGAGAATTAATTTTTTGAATTTTTAAAATAAAGTTAGTATTGAGTTTATGAAACTATAGTATGGGTTGAGGTCTAATGTTTAATTTGTTTTAAAACTACTAGCCATCAATTCTAAAACAATTATCTCTAAAATTAATTTGCAATATATTTAAAGTACTATTGACTTCGATAACCCTATAATTTTTACAGTAAATTTTAAAAATTTTTTTGACATTCTGATAAATTAAGTATTAAAAAATAACTAACTCTTCTATTTGAAACTTTGAATTATCGTCATAAATATAATATAGTGGTTCTAAGCTATTTTATTAATATAAAACGTTTATTTTCAAATTTAAATAACAAAATTAAAAACAATTTGATTTCGGTACAGTTTAAAAAAAATTCAACATACATCTTCACCACAATCGATGTATATTTTTAAATTATTTTACTAACTAAATTTTTTAACTTTTTTTTTGTGCAAAGAATTTTTAATTTTTTAATAACAAATGATCGATTTAATAGATTTTTAATGTGAAATTAACAAAATTTAATTTGAATGGCAAAATAAACTCAAAATTTAAAATTGTCACAAAAGTTTATTTAGGGATGCGTCACGATATTTAAATAACCATACTGCATTTATTATTCTATTTTGATTTTAAAACATTTTCGTTAACATTTTTTTTTTTTTTGCCTATCTGTTTCAAATATAAAATTTTAGATTATAATGTGAAAATTTTAGTTTTAAAAAGGATTTGTAAGTTATTTATGAAATAGATTTTTTTTTGTGGTCCAGTTTGTCCCAATCTTTACACATATATTTTATTTTTTTTATTTATTTGATACATAATTTCACTATTCAATCTATTTAAACTCAAGATGTATTTTTGGTCAACAAGAACTTTTTTTTTTATATTATGTATATTGAAAAAAAATAAAATAAAATCAATGTTCGATACTCTATTTTTTTTTTTTTTTTTTGTAATAACATGTGTGTTTAAAAATTTTTTTCAGCCTAAAATTTCATTTAAATTTGTATTTTGGTACACTGACAATCGTTGATTGCATAAGATATGATTTTTTTTTTTGAAATTTACACATTACGATTCTTAGGTTGAATTTTTTCAACTAAAAATAGCATCACTTTTCTGGTTTTATTGTATAGAGAGTAAATTTCTTGAAGTGAGCATGAAAAAAAAACAAAATTATATTGGGTAGGTTGTCTTTTGAGAGTTTCGAAAAAAAAGGTGGTGGCAAGTTCATATTTAGTATAAGACAAATATAAAAAAAATCGGTGTTTTTATTGTAATATTAGTATTTTTTTTAAACATTACTACATAGAAATTTTTATATATTAAACTGTAACAACAGTTTCAGAAGTGTTTTATAATAGAATATTGCAGCCAATATGTAGCATCAATCAGTAAAATAATGAAAAATTAAATTCTAGTGTAAAAAAATATAAAAAAGTTCAAGTGGCCTGTGCAATAAAACTGTAATACTATATTTGCCGGAAGTTGAAACTAAACTTTTATTCGACAACTACTAAACTAGATTCACAGTATCAACAGCAAGTTAATTGAGATAGTTGGTCACGATTAACGGGTAGTTTTTTTTTTTGAATTACAATTTTTTTTCCTATGTGTAATAGTGCACGTGTTCAATTTAAAAATCTATTTTGGTAATTATACTAATAAAATTTATTTGATTAATCAAATCAATTATAATTAAATTCATTTTGTAGGTGTTTATTATTTGAATCCTAGTTAATTTTCTTGAATTTTCGCAAAAAAAAAAATGCACAATTTTAGAATCTTTTATTATAAATTCTTTTAAAATAATTTTCGACAAGTAATTGGAATTTTACGGCTCTAAATTTGTTTTTTTTTTTTAATTATAATGAACTTAAAAATGATGAGCTTGTATTTTTGAAACAAATTTATTTGAAGAATGAAAAAATTTTTGTTTCTGGAATTCTAAATTTAAATACAAGTTTTTTATGATACTAAAAAAATTTGATCATCATGTTAAATTCGTTTAAATTAATTGAATGATTGTGGCAGCTCAGTTTTAAAATAACAACTAAATTAATAAAAAAAATACATTATCATCCGTATCATCATTGGTAAAATTTCAAATAATTTATAGAATTTTTTTTTATTGTGACTGCTTCATTTTAATTATATTGCTTGCTTTTAAGGATTTCAAATCACATAGTTTATCAAAACATTAATTGAATTTGCTTTTGCAAAACACAATTTATTAATTTTCTTTTTGTTTTCTGTGACAAATTGGAGATTTGAAATTACTGTTCAATTCTTTGTTTGATGATGATTTTCAATGAAATATAAATTTCAAATGAATTTTCAGTTCCTATTTCTATTTTATCTATTACAAAAAAAATTCTGATAAAATATGATCAACGGTACATATTTATGAAAATATTTGTTGACTAATATTTAGGTTTTATCATTTATAATTCTTACGTTTATTTGTTCGTTTTTCATAATTTATTTTTATGGAAAATGCTTGCCTTGTAAAATTATGAAAATGGCAAAATTTTATTTTTCAGTTTGAGAAGATTTTTTGGTGATTAATTAGAAATAATTTTATTTTGTGGGTTTTTTTTTGCATTAGAATGCTTCAATTAAAATTCTTATTTCGTGCTCGATTTGAGATGTGATTAACTCAATTGATAAAAATAATTGTCAAATTTTTTTTCCGGTAATATGTAATTTTATTTTTGAAAATTTTTTTAAAGCTATATTTTTATTTAGAATTTTTATTTGAAATTCAAATTTAAGGTTTTTAGATCACAATCACTTTATTAAACTTAAATAGTATAAAATATTATGATATTATATATTTATTGGCAACGAATAAAATAAATTTTTCTTACCTTTTTTTTTAATAACATTGATATTTTAGAAAAAAAGGTTTACATTATTTACACTTCAAAAGTTTAAATTTAATTTGAACAGTATAAATTAAAAGCATTAAATTAGATTTTTCTCAATAAAATTATGAGTTTGAACAAAATTTTTTCTGCTTCTTAGTAATTTGATAATATCGATTGAATTTTGCGATCTGCAATGAACAACTTTGAATTCGAAATTTTAGACAAATATTAAAATGAATTTTGATACGATATTTCTAAAATTCTTCATGTGTTAAAAATAAAGGTCATCGTAACTAAAAATAATGAAATAAACATTTAAAAATTAGATTTCAAATATATAATTGATAATTAAAATTTTATTTTTGATTTTTTTAAAATGTATGGCAAATCTTCGAAATTCGATACAAATTATTTTACAAAAATTTTAACAAATCAGCATGAATCATTTTAACGAACAAACATATTTTAGTTCAAGCCGGATTCTATAACAATATTCTCGAAAATATTGCTGAATTTTTCTGATTTGAATAAGTCAATTACAAATTATTTGTGTAAAAAGTCTTTTTTCAATAATGGACCGCAAGTTTTGATGGTCCTTGAAAATATTCAACGGAATAAATTCAAAATTTTTTTTTTATAAAAGATTTATTCACGAATTCAATCAATTTAAATTCAGTACATTGTAATATTTTGATATAAATTAGACTATTAGGTTATGAAATTTCTTAGATTTTTACTAAATATTAAATTTTTAATTATAATGATATGCAAAAATAACTAATATATTATAATTTAAAAAAAAATTTTGCAATTCAGTGAAATAGTTAGAAAAATGAATTATAGCATGACTGTCTAATTAGGTAAATTTTTTCTTTATGAATTATCAGTTAACGAATAAATTGGATAAAATTTTTTTTTAGTGTCAAAGTTTTTTCGTAAATAAAATTTTTATTTTGAATCTATTAATACTTTTAAAAAATATATAATTTTAATAATTGTCCCAAAAATATAAGACCAAAATTATTTCTATTGATATGTGCTGAAGATGAGAGCTAATTTTCGTTATTTGCTTTGTTGAAATTCAAAAAAAAAATTGATTATTTATGTGGCCTATATTAGAAGCCGTATATGGGTTTGCAGATGATGAATAATTAGTTATTTATTATATATTTTAGAAAAATTTTCTTCTGAGTAGAAATTTTCGTTTAGTATTTTGATTAATTGTTTTAATATACATAAATGAGATTATTAGTAATTTTTTCGAAAGAATTTTAATTGAAAATATTAATTTTTTGTTATTTGACTAATAAATTTTCTTGCCTATGTATCAATTATGTGATTAGTTAGTTAAGAAAACTGCGAAAAAAATCTAATAGAAGCAGAAGTTCTTTTGGCAATTTTGAATATTATTAGTCGTACTTATACTTTTTATTTGACTTATTATCTATTAATAAACTTATTTTGATTGAGAGTTGAATATTTCAAAAATTGCAGCATTTTGCGACTTCAGTAGATAAATCTTTTTTTTTCGCACACTTTAGATTTCATTAGAATTTCATTTCATTTGTTTCAAATTTTTTTAATTTTAAAATCAAGATATTTAATTATTTGAAATTATATGTTTTTTTATCAAACTGCAAAATAATTAGTGGTTTAATCAAATCTCTAATCCAAAAGATGATTTTCTTATCTATTTTTCATTTTACCGTTTATTTTCGTATATAATTATTTGGTAATATTCATTATGATTAAAATAATCATATAATCATAAAACTTACGAATTTTATGATTTTATTTAATGACTTTTTTATATTCAATAAATAATTTGTGAATTAAAAGCTACTTAAATAATTGTAAGGAAATCCATTCAGATTTTCTTCAAGATTTTATGAGCTTTTTATTCGAATAATTCGCATTTTATTGAAAACTTTTTTTAGCATAAAATATATTAATCGAATTTGCAAATCGGTCACTAATTAAAATTTTATACCACTTGTCAAGCGATAAATTTTTTTTCACCTACTTTTTCTTTTTGCTATTATTTTCCGGTTAATGGGCTAATACTTATACATTGAACAAGTATGTTTTTCATGATAAATTTATTATAAAAATTTATATGTAAATTCGTAATTCTAGCAAGTAATATTGTTATTCAAATACTGTGTTAAACACTTGAGTCACAATTTTCTATATGCATTTAGTAATATTTAGTACAATTAAAAAAAATGTTTATTCATTATGAAATATGAGAAATTATTAATGGTGAAGTTCAAACGATTATTTTTAAATATTTTTAAAATAAATTATGGTTGCATAGAGATTAAAACTTTTTTTCATNNCTTTTTTCATCAAATAGGTCTTAATAAAATTAAAAATAAAAATGAGATTAATGACTCAGAAATCAAAAATACAGTCAGGTTAAAATTTATTTAGCTCAATCAAATTAAATAACCATTTAATTTATACTTTATAGGAAAAATAATAACATAAAGCATACAATATTTGGCATTATGTTAAAAATTATTCAATTAATTATTGTAGATTAGGCTAATAAAGTGAAGAATATTCTTTTAATTGTGAGTCATAATAGTGATATTGAATAGAATAAAATAAAATCAGAAAATCATTTCCAAAAAAAGCTCAATAACGATATAAATTTTTTAAAAAAAATTTTGAATTTAAAAGTTTAAAATAATAATTTTAACAAATATTATTGTCAATTATGATTCTCAAAACGCGTGTTATAAATCTTACATTATGCGTTCATGGTGCATAATGCCAATTTTTTTGAGAAACATTTGCAAGACAATTTTAAATGAGGAACATGCAGATGCCACCGTTTTTGCGAGTAAATTAATTTCAAAGAATTATTTAAATTAAAATGAAATTATTAGCCTTCTTACTATTTATGATTTTTACATTGTTTAACAAACATTGATAAAATGAATCTTTTTTTATAGAAAACTCATTTGAAATCATTATTTTGCAAAATGAATAATTTACAAATTCATATTTTTCATCTATTTTATAATTTTAATTTATAAATTGTTACTTTATTTTTTTTAAATTCATTTTTTTCTTTAATTTTTTATTTAAGAATTAGAAATCAAAATCCATAAAGAAAAATATTAATTTAGAATGATTTTAGGCTAAAACTTTGTTTTTCAAATTTTTAAATAACAATTTCATTTTTATTTACCAAAAAAGATTTGAAATGAGACGAATAGATTGAGTCAAATTTAAACATACCTGTGCTGGCCTCTCAACGGAAAAAAGCACTTGTTTGTCACTTATGCTCTCATTTTTACTAAAATGCTCTTTATTTAATAGAGTGAAACTGTAATCGGCATAGCATTTGGAATTGCTGCTTGGATTTCTTAGAATTAAATAAACTCCTAGAGAATATTAATAGAAGACAATTATTAAATATAAGGTGTAGAAAAGATTATCAAAACGATAATACGAATGTGGAAATGTTAAAACGTTTTTGAATTCATACATATTTGATTTTAATTTTTGAAATTTATAATTTAATTTAATGTTATAAAATTTTCAAATGATTTATTCAGCGAATATTAAGTTAAGATTCGGTGATTTTAATAAGGGAGCCCAAAAACGTCACATCAAAACAGATGACAAATAAATTTTACGTAGGCAAGAAAAGCGATGATTGGTTATGTCATAAATAGATTCGACCGCATTCGAAAACGGTTGCATTCCAAAAAATTTCGCGTTTTGTGTTGAGGATTATTTAAATTTTTGATATAGAAAAAAATAAAATAAACATAATTTAGAATATATTAAAACGTATTAGAAAATATTGAAAAAATAGGCGAATACGGAAAGAATAAAATAGTCAATTTTTTGTTTATTTTATAAAATTTTGATTTCTATTCGAGCGAGACCTTAAACTCAAATTTTTCTTGATTTATCTCATAAATAAATAAAAATTTTATTGTTAGATCAATTTAATATTTTTAACTAATTTAAATATCTTATTATGATTTTTTTTGTATTTATTAATATTAAATATACAAATTTACATTTATTTTAATTTTGAATGATCACAAATTTCATAAAAAATATGAATAGAAATATTTTTTTTCGTGAAAAAGACAACTTTCGATCTGCATAAATTTATTAATGAAAATAGTTTACTGAATCTTCAAAAATAAAAACAACACTTACCTAATGCCTTTTCATTTACACGAGTAAAAGTAATGGCCCATCTATGATAACCATATATAAAATCTTTAGTTGTAGCATCTCGATGTGGATCTCTAACAACAGATTTAGTCACAATGACTATAAAAGAAAAATAATAAATCATTACATAATTTATTTTATATTGAGTTCTTACAAGTGAATATGCCTGTGTTGAATCGATCATTGAGTTGAGTGAAACGATGCAAAAGAGCCATTCTTTATTTGTACAAATAGCCTGAATGATTTAATTTTCGAGAATAAAAAATATAATAGAAAAATAAATTATCGAAATTGTTTTAATAAGTTGAATGAATCAAATCAAAATAAAAATTCTTAAACTATAAATTTTCTTTTGATGACAAAAAAATATTTTATATATAATTTCAAATCACAGAATCGGTGATGATTGTAAACTTTTATTTATTGAAGCTTCGAGGATGAATTAAAACAAATCCAGTGAAAAAAATATTTTATTCAAAAGACACACAGCACGATTTTATATAAAACTGATATCACTTTAAGTTCTGATCACACGTTCGATAATAGATCATTTTAATTCGACTGAATTTGAATGCGTGAATCTCGTATAAATTTTTATTGAATTTTTTTTATAAATTTTATTTTAAATCCGATATAAAAACATATTTTAGATATTAAGAGATTGTAAACAGATGTGATTCGATGTGCAAAAGAGTTGAAATATTTGAAATTCGCCCATTTATATTCTTATACATTATAAATTAGTTCAAAATTAAATCATTGAAAGATAATATTTTTATAAAAACCTAAACAATGAAATTCAAAAAAGATAAAAATTTAGATATTAAACACTTTAAATTTCAATTCGAAGCGGATATTTAAAAGTTGAAATAATTATTTCAAAACAAAAAAATTTCAAATATTGGAACATATATATTCAAAGAAAATTAAAGGATACAAATTTTTTTTTGAGATTCATAACGTGAGAAGCATAAAATTTTCCGAAAAACATTTACAAATCGGAAAATATCTTACTAATTTAGGTGATTTAGAAATTAAAGTCCGCAAATTGAAAATAGTTTTCTCAATTACTTATTTAATTATTTGATGAAGATAAAAAAAAAAATTTATCGATAATATCTAGATAAGTATTAAATTTTTTAACTCTGTGCAATTGAAATAAAAATTGGAACATAAAAAAATTTTGTAAGTGATTAATTAAATGAGAATCATTTAAAAATTCTTCATAGAATTTCGACATCAAATCGTAAAAAAAAAATATTATCTCATGAATACAAAAATTTATTATATTACCCCCATCATGATCATTCGATCCTTTATTAGTAAAGATCAAACAATCGAAAAAATAAAATGTTTTCGCTAAAATTTACATTAATATTTGGAGCTAAAAAAAATTTAATATATTTCAATCATCAGATTACAACTACCAGATTAAATAAAAAGCCTTATTCTAATTTATATTTTTATCAATTTTCTGGCATCTAAAAATACATATATATATTTAATTATATTACAAATTTAATAATTAAAAAATATTAAAAATTTTCATTTTTTTATTCTGAAGATGATATAAAAAAGCGATTAAATCAATTATTACTCGTTTTCAAAAAATTTCAAAAATAAATATTGATTGATTTTTATTCAGATCATATTCAAAAAAAAAATTTATTTGGTTTCATTTCAAATCACAGAAATATTCAGTGATATCATGAAACTGCAATAAAATAAATTTATAAACATTGGTAAATTTCAGTATTATTTTTTGGTGTGAATGAAAAAAAGTTTTAATCTCTATGCAACCATAATTTATTTTAAAAATATTTAAAAATAATCGTTTGAACTTCACCATTAATAATTTCTCATATTTCATAATGAATAAACATTTTTTTTAATTGTACTAAATATTACTAAATGCATATAGA
>BLXL01011357.1:0-12663 GCA_023170135.1 Acarapis woodi | reverse complement strand
GCTAAGCAACTATTTGATTTTAATAATAAATGTTCTTTTGGCAATTCATAAAGTAATTTATCGAATACATCTTTAGAGTAATGTTCATCAAATATTCCAGGTACAAGAATAAGACCAGAGGGAGCATTATTAAGGGTATAGAATTTCCACTTATTTATTCTTTTGAAATATTTTTTTACTTTATTGTACTTTTCATTATCAAGAATTCTTTCATTTAAATCATATTCAATTGGATGTATAGATGAACAATCATTAATTAAATCAACGAATTCAGCACTTTTTTCAAGTAGTCCACAATTTTTTTGTCGATACTTTTTGTGTAATACTTTAAAAGGATCTGATAATGGAATCTAAATTTAAAAAATTTAATAATTTAAAATCAAAAAATTAAAAATTTTTGAGTCGAAAAAAATAAAAAATTCTAACAAATCAATAAGCGTAATTTAAAAAAGATATCAATAGATATTCAATAATAAAAAAGAGCATATAATTGATGATTTTTTTGAAACTTGATTGAACTCAAATCGTCGTCATATTTCAATTAATTTAAACAAAATCTATGATTCTCTTGATAAAATCATTTTTTTATATCAATTAAAGATAATATTAAGTCAAGTTTAAGAAATTTAGGAAAAAATTTCCTCAAAAAATTGAGAGAAAAATTTTCTATTCGATGCATTTTATCTAATTCATTACTTACCATTAATATCAATTTTCAAGAATATTTGAAAATATTTGAAATATAGAGAATAAAAAATTATCCTTATTTTAATTTAATACACGTTAAAATTTCATACAGACAAAAATCAAATAAAAATGTTGGATAGTTCTCAAGACAATCTTTTTTCGCAAGAATTGTTCAGAAAATCATTCCTAACGAATCTTAAGATTAATTTTATTGGTTGAATATGCGAAACCAGAGTGAATTTTTGTTTTTTACGAATGAAACATACAAGAACAGGGATTGTTAAAAAACTTAGAAAGGAGCTGATATGTATTATCCCTTTTCACATGTAAAAAGTAGATAATATAAACAACTCGTTAATTGTCTATTCATGATATACATAATTTACTTTTTATCATACTCATAATAATGAGTACTAAGTTTAAAGGTTTTTTTTTTTTTAAATTTGTACCATAGTCTATAAATATAGCTTAAAAAATTTTTTGATTTTAATTAACAATATTAAAAAAAATGTCTGATAAAATCATTTATGCATCAAAATATTTTGTAAATCCATACAGCATTTATTTTTATTTAGAATAAATTTAAAATCGCATGAATATCATTGAGAATTTTTTTTTGCTAAGTCAGATCGAATCTATTGCTCTACAATATTCAAATTTATTTAATCATTATATGTTTCAGGATAATGAAATAATAAAGCTTTTTTTGCAACACATTAAAAAATTATTTGAAATTCGGGCATAAAATTCATCTTGACAAGCTAATCGATAACGAAACGTTTTAATTCTGAATATTTTTTTTCGACTGCGAAATGAAATTTTTCAATTACGATTTATTTGCAAAAGATTGATTTTTTTTTAATTGCTAACATTAGACTATGATGAAAAATTTTAATAAAAAGGTTTGTTTTGAAAAATTATGAATGAAAAAATTGTAACAAAAAAGTGTTCCAATATATTAAATATGTTTAAGGGCTGAATTTCATATTTATTTAGAAAAATTTTCTAATACTTTTCAAAACATTATAATATATTTTATGAATTAAAATTTAATACATAATGCTTGAAGATATATTCTAATTACGATTCTTAAATTTAACAAAAATATAGCAACCATGCAAAAATTGACAGCAAAATATCTATTCGAGTGTTCAATTATTAAAATTGCATTAATGGATTTTTTTTCAATTTTGAATTACACTTCGAAAATAATTCTAAAAAAAATAATAAAAACCACTTCAACAAAACAACATTCCAGACTAATTAAATAAGTAGCTTTTTAAAAGACTAGATCCAATAACTTAGTTTAACGAAATGCGTTTATACTCTTTGATTTATGTAGTTAAATATACTTTATAATATAAAAAAATAGAAAAATATATGGGCTATTAATTAATTGGTATTTAATTAAATGTGATTACATGTATCATAGTTCAGATTGATATTATATTAATAAATTTGAAACATATTTATGGAATATATCTAAGGTAATTGTACTCAATATATTATATTCTATTTATAATATACGTAAAAAATATTTTTATATGTGTTTTATAAATTTTTTTCTACATATTTGTGAATGTTTAGAATTATTCACATTGTGTATTAGTCTTAATCACATACTTGATTTGTAAAAATGGTGTTTAGGGCGTTGAATCCACATTTTATAAGTAATGAAGAATATATAGAAAGCATACTATTATATTGAGCTTAGACGGTGGATACATGTGCAAAAGTGGTTTGTCCAAGAAATAGCTCTCTTAAAACAGTAGCAAGTTTATTTGAGACTTTCTTAAAAGTGTATTTCTATTATGTGTTCTTTTTTTTCTTAACTTGTTCAAAATTTTTATTATTTTTGCTTACACAAATTTTTAATCAATTCAATCTCATTTTTTATTTCTTGTTGAATTGATTTAAATAAAATTTATTAATGTTTTTTTTTTCACAATCTTATACTTTTATAAAATTTATTTATTATTTTTATTATTGCTAAGTGTAATTTTTTTTAATGTAGCTTCTTCAGAAACGTTGATATTCAACTCGGATTCATGTGTTAAAAATAAGGACAGAAATATTTGTGGCCAAATATGTGATAAAAATGTAAATTTTGTACTTAAAAATCTTAATCAACTTGTTAAAATAAATCAGATACACCTGAAATATTTTCTAACGTCTCAATAGTCAATTTGAGTAAACGTGTTTACAGGTTAATTAAATAAGAAATCAAGTAAAATGGACAATCAAATCAAAAATGAAATTAATATATTGCACAACACAAGTGAAGTAGATAATCAATATGATGAAATGTACAAAGTAACACCATATCGAATCGCTCATTCAATGTCCATATCAGAAGTGGCCATAATAATCGTAATGTTAAGTTTAATTTTTATTACTTTAATATTAATCTGGATCGCATCAAATCTTAAAACATCATTTAAAAAAAAAATGGTCAATTTGGGTGTTGTGGTAATGAAAGTTAATGGTAAAAAAAAAGTCGGGTTTAAAAATTTAAATACACTTTTTCAGACACCTGTTGATTTGACAAATCTGAGGACAACTTCATTCATGAACGTAAATGCTACTTTACCTGAGTATGTATTATATTTTTAGTTCAATCTTTTTTTTATGTTGTAATGTTTCGATTTCTATATTTCGAAGAATTGATTATAGTTTTACCAATCTTATGCATCATTATGGTCTAAAAAGAAAATTTTATTAAGTGAAATTCGTCATGAGTAGATCATTAAATTCTCGAAAATTTTCTAAATACAAAAAAATTTTATAGATTTTTTTGTAATTATATCTATTAATAGAGGTAATATAAATCTAATTTATAAATCGCGCAATTGATCATGAACTACATATATAAAGTATTCAGAAAATTTTAGCGAATATATTAAAATGAATATAATAAACGAAGATTATCAAATTAGTGATTCAGCTTGACAATCATTATGTTATTTTTCTAATATTATATCTAGCATACCTATTTCAGTCATTTAATATATATTCGATATGAATTATAAATTTTCAATTTGTGAATAAAAGAAATTTTAGGCTATCATTTGGCGAATAATGGTTTTATTCAATAAGATTTAGTTATAAACCAGAATATAAATAGAAATTATCATTTCTAATTAAGAATTTCAAAATTGATCATTTTTTTTATATTAAATTACTATTTTCAAAAGCTCAGTACTTGAGATTTTAGTTATACTTAAATTCTTAATTTCAAATTGAAATATTTGAAAAGAATTAGTGATATTGAATAAGTTTAAGCGATAGCTAAAATAATTAACTAATGAATAGAATTTTTTTCGAATACTCTATTAGTAGATCAAAATTATGAAAAGAACATATATTATTTCCGTTTACATATTTTTATTGAAATATAAAAGTAACTTTAATATGAATAAATAAAAAAACAAAATTTATTGTACCTCACTTTGAACGTCAGTCCAATATTTTTTTTCACAATTAAATATATTAAAAAGATTTTGTTAATAAAAAGATTTTAAATTTCATTATTTACAATTGATTTACTTGAAAACATTATTTGAATTGATAAAAAATTTTAAAAATGTTACAAAAATAATATTTTCAATTTAAAATTAGTAATAAATTAATATCAAAAATTAACAATTTTAAATAAAAATTGAAGTTTGGATTCTGTAAAACTTGAAATTATAACTTGAAAATCGCTAAAAAATGAATTGAAATAAAAAAAATTCTTTGTTGGAATAATATAATTTTTTATTTAGTTTAAGTTAAATTAAAAAAGTAATGAGAATAATTCGAATTAAAATTAAAAATCAAATGCTAATAAATCAATTTTTCTTTTTAATTCACACATTTTTATTCTATCATAAGGGAAAAAGAAATACCAATTGAATTTTTTTAAGCTGATTTGTGATCTTACTCAATTGATTTGATACTGATTATAAACAATTAAGAGCTATAATGCGATAATCATTTTCATCTCATTATCTATTTATCCGATAATATTTATGCTTCATTTCGTTAATTTTAGTAATGCTTATCAATTCTAAGAAAGCATCAATTTTTTGAATCTTACGTACTGATATATCAATTTATTAAATTTTTTTTAATTTTAACATTTGCTTTTTAGAAACATTGAATTCGTCACAATTTAAACATACATTAGTTCTTAGCAAATTAACTTGAGCTCGATTTTAGATGCAAAAGTTGTTCTGGTAATTATCAAATTCAAGTTTAGAAGTTAAAGATTTAATATGTTTATTTTCATTCATTATTTAAATTTATTTCGTCTCAATCTTATAAAGGCTATTTTTTTGGAAGCGAAAAATTTTTCTTGTTTTTTTACATCTCAAAAAATTTAGAAAACGAAAGGCTATTTGTAGAAAAATAAGTTTCAAATGAGGTCTATTTGTCATTTCATGATGAATAACTTTAATTTTGCCAAAAATTGACTGACCAAGTAGAATCAAGTCGAAAGGTAGTTCATGAAGATAATATGATAAATTTCCAGCTATTGATGTATTTGAAATTGAAATTTCTCACAAAAATTTAAAATGAATTTCATTTTAAAATTCAAATAATTCAAAATCAAATGATGACTAGCTAAGCATATATATTTACTAAAAAAAAATTTATTTAAAGCACTATTCAATCATTTATTCTATCAATGAGAAAATAGTTCATTATATTTTTTTTTTTTGAGTTATTTTCCTTAAAAATTTATCGAATTAAACAAGTGTCAGTAAGTAACAGTAGATTTTCAACTGCTAAAGAAATTTTTGACATGATAAAAAGATCAGATCAAGTGATAAAACTATCAGAAAACTATTGTAATATGAAGTATTCAATAAGCATACCGAAAAAATGAAGAAAACATGCTAACATATGGTTAACATTACGAACTGTATTTTTTTTTAAATTTATTAATTGATTATTATTTTTGTTCGAAAATGATTCCAAAACAAATAATGACCAGTGTATAAAAAAAAATGATTTCAGCTACTATTGAAAAAAAAAATAATAATAGAAAATTTCAAAAATATACAAAAATCGAATTTAAAAAGGTTTCGTCAAATTTTATTTTTTTTTTTTCAGTGCAAATTTTGTAAAAAAAAAGTTTATCTAAACATTACATTATTATTAACTTCCTAAATATCTTATAGTGATCTTAAAAAGGAATTAAATCAGAATTCAGAATCATCTTTTTTTTTTTTTCGAACATACGAAAACGTTTTTTGGTTCGAATTAATTAAAAATTTTTTGAATTTTTTATTTCAAACGAAAATATTCAATTAATTTTTTCTCTTCTTTTTGTGCAGTCCTCAAACTGATCAAATTGTTTATGAATGGAATAAGAGTAATTCTCATTTTGATAACGTATCAATTTATAGATAAAGCTCGTACAAATCAATTAAAAATCATCTTAAAATTGATATCATTGAAAAATCACCACAACCCTAATTGATAATAAAAACAAAATTAAGGCAACTAATTTATTAANNTAAATTATTATACATGCAAATCAAAATTAAATCCACATTCTGATTGTAGGTAAATTAAAATACAAAACTTGAAATTTAAAGTCTGCATTTGTCTTTCCCTAAATTAAATTTATCTTTTGAAGGGAAGAAAATCTTGAACCACCTTTGCTCTCCGTTTCGTTTGGTGAAAAAGCTGTTTTTCTAATTGGCCAGCATAGATATAGCGGAAAAATCACTCCGTTAATATTGAGAGATGGTAAGTGGAAATTAATTTTCATTTGCTTGAAATAAATTAATCTATAATTTATTTAAATCATTCTTAACCATTAGGTGATATTATGATTATGTCAAACGAAAGTCGCTTGGCCTACCATTCTATTTCAAAAATCATTTGTAATAATGTTGAATGCAAAGGAAAGTTAATAAAACGAATCAATTTAAATATACGACAGGTTTATTAGTGTTTGCGATTATCAAGAACGAATTCAAACTATTTAAATGAATGAAATCGAAAAGAAGAATATGAGTAAATTGTTTTATAATTAATTGAAATCCTTTATAAAATTAAAAATATTTTGTAATTTAATAGAAGTTTATTATATTCCTGTTTGAATAAAAAAAGTCAGTAGCGAACATTGATGAGAATAAAATTCATTAAAAATTCAAAAAATGAAGAATCTAATTATTCTTTACTTGTATAGACATCTAAGTCGTTTTAGAAAATAATGATCTTATAATGATCAAATTAACGGCTCAATTAAAATTTTAAGACAAAAATAAATCTTTGTTTTATAGAATTTTTGAAGAAAATTATGTTTCTTGTGAATTAAGTATATATTTAAAAAGTTATGAATTGACCGATATTCTGAATTCTCAATAATTTTTTAAATACATGTTAAAATTAATTTTTTATGATTTTCTAAAAGAAAATATTGAAATAAAAATAATTCTTTAATACATTTGTCTAAAATTCTAATTAAAAGAATCTGTCTAAAGTGTGTCCGAACAAAATTGAATAAATTACTTTATTTTAATCTACTTTAGGAAGGTACATCAAATTATTAATTTTAAACTAGAAAGAGAATATATATAATTTAAATCAATCATTTGAAAAATCTCTGAAGCGTTTTGAAAATTGTAAAACAATAAGACTAATATAGTTTCATTAGATATTCGACATATTGTTACTAGATTGTTAATCAAATTAAAAGTGAATTTTGTCATTAGATTTATCACTATAAATTGCCTTGTCTTTCGGGAGAAATTGAATTTATATTTTGAAATGTGAATAAAAAATGCAACTAATAGAAAAATTAGCTAAAAAAATAATATTTTAGAATTATGGATTCTAAAAAAATTCTGAATAATAATAATAATAAATTAATTAAAATTTGAATATCTTAATATTATCAATTTCAAGTTTAAATATAAAGGCATTTACATATTTTTACTCCATTTAAAAAAACATGCTAAGATTTTTGAAATCTTTTAGTATCTATTTACAAAAAAATTCTTGTGGAAATAATTTTCTAACAAAAAATCAACAAACGTATTTTTTTCAAAAATATTCCTAATCGCTTAAATTTATGAATTATAATTGATTTGAATTATAGTCATCTTGAAATTTTCTTATCTGTTATCTTTATTTAACTAAATCTAGAAGTAAAATTATAATACAGTCTTCTTTTCAAATTCAAATATACTATTTTTCTATTGTTTTATTTTTATCCGAATTTTTCATGGAGAACCGAATCATGATACTTTTCTTTCATTGGTAATCAGATTGTCAAATTTTAAGCAAAAAATATTTTCATCAATTTAATTAGCCAGTTTAATAGCTTTTCAAATATGTTTGAGACTTATTTTCTCATTATTTGCAATTCAAAAAATTGATTTCTTTACAATTCTGAATTGTGATCAATAAATTTTAGGCAGATTTGACTATTTCAGCCATTTAATTATCAAATCTGAATTTAGATTTAATTATGTTTAGTAATTTAACGAATTAATCAACAAATTTAATTGTTTTTATTGGCAAAAAAGTTAAGTCTGCTTGTTATAAAAACAACATCAACGAAGAAATTTGTAAGGAAATATTAATTATTCTTTAAAAAAAATTAAACCAAAATGCACAAAGAAGAAACTGATAAACATCGTTCGAAGAATGGTAAAATAATTGAAATAGAAATAGACGATGATACCGATGAATTACTTTCGATTGATACCAGCAAACATCCTGATGAACTTGATCTTGCTGAATTAGTCCGTCAGAAAGAATTGTTGGAAGCTAAATTGAAAAAAAGCGATCCAAAATTAAGTGAGAAATTGCAATCAGTGTTTGATCATGATAGTAAAGAGTCATCTTCTAAAATCAAATGTAGCAGTAAGAAACGTCACTCTAAACATCATCACAAATCTAGCAATAAATCGAGTAAACATGAAAGTAAATTAGAATCGAATAAACGCAAGAAAAAAGATAATGATCAATCGAAAAAATCAAAAAGAGAAAAAAGTGTGTCATCTGATAAAGAGCTCCATTTCAAACGAGAAGATCGATTTAATAGGTATGCTAGCGAGCGAGATATTGTTTCTAAATACGATGACCGTAAATACGATGAGAATGCGAAAAATGGTAATTTTTTTCTTTTTTATTTAAGATAAAAAAAAATTTGCAGTGTCTTGTAAAAAAAGTTTGAATTTACAAAATTTTTAGATATATAAATCAAATGTTAGATGTTTATAACAAAATTTAAATATTCATGTGAATTGAGTTCGTGAATTAGGAAAAAAAGAAACATTTTTAATTTTTATAATTACGTAATTGATAGGAATAGAACACTCCTAAAAAATTGTATCTAGTTTTGAGCTATTCTAAAATATAAATCAATATTTATAAAAGTCTAGAAAATAATTTAAAAAAGAGATATCTACAAAAATTTTAAATCAATTTCGCAAGCTGGTAAATGAATTGAATCATCATTAAAGAATGACTTAGAAGTTGATTTTTAGCTTAATTTATTATAAGATGAAAAAAAAAAATTTTATAAGCAAGATATATTTTCAAAGTAGTGATATTTTAAAAATAAAAACTTTTTTTTTGATTTTTTTTTCGAAAAAAAAAAAATAAATACGATTTACTAAAACTATCTTGTATTATAAAGATGATTATAGGTTTGATCGTAGAGAAGCAAGAAAATCGAAAAAAGAAGAATCACCGCCGCCAGTTTCATCAAGGAGAGAGGAAATTAGAAGACATCGTTCAACATCCAGAGAGCGAAAAACTTCAAGAGAACATAGATCACCAGCCGCGAGCAGATATCGTGACTATCGAGAACGATCAAGAACTCCTCCAAGCAATTATCGAAGATCACCAACTCCACCATCGAGACATCAAAGGAGATCGCCAAGCATTTCAAGACATCAACGTAGATCACATGATCCATCACACTATTATGGTGGAAAAAATTCAAGAGACCACAGTAGAGATCGTCGTAAATCAAGGGAAAGAACACCTTTATATGAAAGAGATTATAAATCAACTCACAAAATAGCTTTAGCATATCGGGACGAAGATAAATATTTAAAAAATCATGGGCGAAGTGAACGAATCAGAGATGATAATCAAAAATCACATTCAAATCGTAAACACACTTCATCGTCAACTCATAAAGAAAATAAACCTTATGATCTAGAATTGTCAGGTGATTCAGGTAACGAACGCGAATACGTTGATATTTACGATGAAGAAGACGAAGAAGCGATCATTGAAAAACGACGTAGGGAACGACAAGAAATGTTGAAAAAGTTCAGTGAAAAGAAAAAAGAAAGTTTGAATACTGATTGTGATAGTAAATTGTTAGATAACAAAAATGAGATTAAGAAAGTTCATGATAAGAAGCAAGAAAATGTTCACAAGAATGAAATGTACAACCATCGAAATTATCACAATTCATCAAGTTTGGATAAAGATGAAATTGAGTTTTTGCCTGATACAGATTTAGTGCAACCATCATCAACAAATAGAAAAAAAGAGAAACTTTTAACAAATAGTAATTATTCACACAGCAATTCGACGGTTAATAATAATACAAATAAAGTTATCGACATATTTGCCGAACAAGATGATCTACTTCTTATCGATAAAAATAAAGATCAGTCTGGCGTTCATGCAACAATTTGTGCATTGAATGACAATTGGGACGATTCTGAAGGATACTATAGAGTTCGAATAGGAGAGAAATTGGATAAACGTTATAATGTATTTGGCTTTACTGGTCAAGGTGCATTTTCCAATGTTATACGGGCTCGAGATGAGGCAAGAAGTAATCAAGAAGTTGCAATTAAAATCATACGTAATAATGATGTAATGCATAAAACTGGCCTCAAAGAATTGGAATTGTTGAAGAATTTAAATGATGTCGATGCAGAAGATAAGTATCATTGTTTGAGACTATTTCGCAATTTTTATCATAAAAATCATCTCTGTCTTGTATTCGAATCATTGAGTATGAATCTCAGAGAAGTTTTAAAGAAATATGGTAAAGATGTCGGTCTTCATATTAAAGCTGTTAAATCTTATGCTAAGCAACTATTTGAAGCTTTGTGGTTGCTCAAAAAATGTCAAATCATTCATGCCGATATTAAGTTGGATAATATTTTGGTCAGTTTTTAAATTTAAATAATTATCAGACATTTAAATGACTTATGTTTTTACTTAAATTAGGTCAATGAATCAAAATCAGTATTGAAACTTTGTGACTTTGGATCGGCATCCTATGTATCAGAAAATGATATTACTCCATATCTTGTATCTCGTTTTTATCGAGCACCTGAAATCAGTAAGTGAATGCTTTTAATTTTTGAATTGACTTTACTAATCATTGTATTATTAGTTTTAGGCTACCCTTATGATTATAATATTGACATGTGGTCAGTTGGTGTATCACTCTATGAATTGTACACAAGTAAAATCATGTTTCCTGGTAAGACAAACAATCAAATGCTAAAATATTTCATGGATGTTTTTGGTAAATTTAGTGTCAAACAGATTAAAAAAGGTAAGCAGTATTACATTTTTTCAATTTTTTCTCCTTGTATCATCTAAATTAAATTTTTTTTTTAATAATTGAAACTTACATAATCATTATTTTAATTTTTTTTATCTTTATTCATATTTTATAAAAGGTGCATTTAAAGATCAACATTTTGATTCGAACAATAATTTTCTTTATAAAGACATCGACAAAATAACTGAAAAAGAAAAAATTGTTGTCATGACCAACATACAAAAAACAAGAAATTTGCAAGAAGAATTGATTGCTGGACAGAATTTACCGAAAGATCAAGAGAATAAAGTAATTGAATTAAGAAAGCTTTTAGAAACTATTCTCTGTTTAGATCCATCTAGGCGTGCATCAATCAAAGATGCATTATCAAGCCCATTTATTAAAGATCCGATTTAGGTCTTATTTTCAATTATTTTATTAGAAAACATTCTTACAATCTCACGAGTATATTTGGATGAATTATAATTCATTTTTTTAAAAAATATTTCACTTCTATATTCCCATCCTTACTTTCATTCAGTAATACTTTGTAAATTATTAGAAATTTGTATCTAGTTTTGCTGATGTAAATAGGCTGATTAAATTTAAAATCTCTCTCGTAGACGTGCATCTGAACGAAGTCATTTATTTTTATATTTATTTTTTAGCCATAAAATATTTAGACTTACAAAATTTTTGAATAAAATTTTCCTAACTAAAAATTACATTCAATCATTTACGAATTGATTAATAATAGATTAGATAAAATTTCAATCATTAAAAACAAAAATTTTTTATTCAGTTGTGTAGATCATAGATAGAAACTATTTTTAAAAATGACCAATTGAATAATTTGTATACAGGTAAGATGGAAATTGTCAGGAAGGATAATTGTATTGAACATGTATAGAATGAAAAAAAATGTACAAATAGATTAAAAAGTGACTATTTGTTTATTAATGAGTTGAGTGGTGAAATGAACGAGAAAATATCAAGAAGGCATCTCTACTTTTAATCTAAAATCCCAAGAGATAAATAACAGCCTATTTTATATGCAAAAATTTTAAAGCACATATTTTTAATTGATTCGTGAAAATTTCTAAGACTCCATTTTTTCTGGTAGTTCGTGTGTGAGACTACCAACACTATTATCGATATCAGCAAGTGCAAATGGATTATGATCAGCTACCATTGGTTCTTCGTTCAAATGATCATCGCCAAAACCAAATTTCGGAGGTGTTTGTTCCCAATCAATTTTAAAGCGAGTAACACGTGGATTTGTTGCCAAAATGTTTCTAGTCAATTTGTTAAACTGAGGTATTGCAGGTGGATTTTCTTTAAGTTCTCTATTATTTTAATTGAAAAAGATTGGGAAATATAATTCAATAATTTTTTTATCTATGTAAAAAAAGAATAAACTTACGGATCAATGTACTCATTGTTTACAT
>BLXL01011356.1:0-27530 GCA_023170135.1 Acarapis woodi | reverse complement strand
TCTTAATTTTAAAATTTTAGCAAAAAAATGTAAAAATTATGGAGTTTTATTCAGGGTTTTCAAATAAAAAGCACAATGACGTAAGTAAAAGTGGAAAAATTATTCACCTACAGCAAAATGAATAATAATTGAAAAGGAAATCATGCAAAAATGATCTCGAAAAGATAAGTATCGTTTACATTTCTTAGGGAAATTAGAAAAATATGCAACAAAATTAGGTCACAAAAAAAAAATTTTTTTGGGCATGTCCAATTTTTGTTTAAATATAAAATGACAAATAAAAAATTATTCATCAAAAACCTGTCTAATTATAGGAAATTCATGTTCCGCATTGTAATACGTTTCATAGATTATCGTTATTCATTATTGTTGCTCTATTGGACATGTTGTATAAAGAAATTTTTAGGATCAAATGATGAATCTGAATTCATAATGGCATTGAATGCAAATGTTTCACTTGATTTTCACAACAGAAATTCATTATTAATTTAATATTGTACACCATCTTTATGACTTATTCATATGAAAAGTTCTAATCAAGATGGTAAATTACCTGGGTCATAAATACTCAAATTCAATACTGAACACATTTCAAATTAAATTAAGTTGTATGTCTAAACAAATTTTTTTGAGTAATATAATAGTAATTTAAATAGAATCGAAATATACAAATAAATTTATAGTGATATGTAGTTAGATGCAAACAAAATATAATTTTGTGCTATCATTTTCAATAGCTTCTATCATTTTACTACACTTTGAACTGTCCTATTACTTAGAGCGGATAATAAACACGTACCTTTTTTTCTGGATCAATACTTGTATTTTTTAATGATTTTACAGTTTATATTCTGCAAAGTCTAAGTAATTTTTTGAATTGTACCTCATATCAACAAAGTTTTTTGTCACTTTCTAAATATGTGCATCGATAAATTCTTTAGCATTAAGAGCATCGCTTTTAATTTAGAACAAAGGATTTTTATTATTTGCACATGATAATAAAAAAATTTTCTGGGAAATACTTATACATATTTATCAAAAGTATTCAAAATAATTTGAGCAATTACACTTTTAAATAATCATCAAATACTACACGGAAATTATATAGTTGCTTTCTTGAAGTCTAAGGAATCGCTTTGAAGACTCATTTTTTGTTCAAATTTAATCAAAAGTATAAAAATTATTTACAAGCGGAATATGAAGATAAATTTCAATTTCAGTTTAGAATTTCAAGTTGTCTGGAAAAAAAAATTATAAATTATTATTAAATTAAAAAATATTTTTTTATAATGTCAATCAAATCGGTGATATTTATATTTATTTATGGTAATATCAATTTAATTTTTGGTTATTACTTGCAATAAAGGGTCTTTATATTTAATTTTGAAAACTTAATGTTTTCAATTACTTAATTAAATAAATTTGAATTCATCTTATTCTCTCAAATAGCCTATTTGCACATGAACTTTGTTTTGGAAACAGCCTTTTCATTACCTTGTCTGATTGCTAATGGAACTACAATTAATCCAGCTAATTGTAGTGAATACTTTATCTGTGAAAATTTTAATTTGGTCGAAAAAAGTTCATGCCCAAAGAATCAAGTGTTCTCTGAGACCGGAAAAGCTTGTATCCCGCATTATTTAAGTAATTGTACTGGTATCAATTGTATGTTAATTCTAAAAAATTTGATCTTACTTTTAGTAGTATAAGAATCTAAATATAAAAATAATAAAAATTAGAATATCATTAAGGATAAATTTATTTCAGTGGCTTATTTCTAGAATCAGTCAAGAACTAAATAATGATATCTAAATAAATTCTCAAATAATGATTAATTTGAGGTCTTTCACATTTAGCGCGTCATGCAAGGGATGCATCAAGTGAAACTACATTCAATTGTACAAAAAGACTAGATGGTTTTTATTCAGATTTAAGTAAATGTGGTTCATACTTTCAATGTCGTAATGAAATTTTAAGTTTTGGTGATTGTGTTGGCAACTATGAATGGAATTCGATTGCTAATAAATGTGACGTTCCTGAAAATTCAGATTGTAGCAAAATGAGAAAAATTTTGCCGAATTCTACTGCGATTCCACCAAATCTTACTGATCAATCTCAACAAACAGCCAACGCAGCAGTAAAAAATATCACATTGACACAAAATAATGACGAAATCATGTCGACAACCATAAATAATATAGAAAGCACTAATGTTTATTTGACAACTCAACGGGATTCAACCACATATGATGAGTCCGATATTAGAACAACTGAAACCGAAAAAAAAGGTAAAAATTTGATTATTGCCAATAATATTCAAAAGTTTGATTTGATATATTTTTGATAAATTTTATCAAAATAAAAATTGATTTTTCCAGGTTATACAACAACTCAAGATAATTTTGTTACTGATAGTACGGTTGATTGCACAAAAAAACTAGAAACAGTTGCAGACAATATAAATGTAGCAAATGACGATAAATTAACGACTAAAAATTTGAATGTAAATGTTATTACCGAAAACACACTTGATACAACAACTGAATCAGATGATTCCCACGAATTGACTACGACTAATCAAAAAAATGAAACATTTACCACTGAAAATTTTTCTTCAAATACTGAAAAATTTTTTACAACAACTTTTGATTCAATTTGTCAAGATAAAATGAATGAAAATATGATCGACCCATTTTCCTGTGACCACTTCTATAATTGCAGCTCCGGCATAGCAATCAAGCAAAAATGTGAACCAAATTTTCTCAAATTCCATAGAAAGTGGAAAACTTGTGTTCCCAAATTCTTAGTAATATGCGATGTCATCAAAGAGAATAATTATGATACAGAAGAAAGTAAAAATATTGAAAAGAAAAATGAAAGTGATGTCAAAAAAGATAACGAAATAGACAGTAAAAATAAAAAAAAAAAATCGTTGAATGAAATTTCATTTCACGAATATCACAGAAGAAGGCAAAAGAAAATCAACAATTATTACAAAAAAAAATATTGGCTAATGTATTGGTTATTTTATAATAATGATTAGATTGTTTAAATCTTTATCTAGTTTTAATCAGGTACCAAATAAAAAAAAAATTATAAGACATTTGTTTTATTGAAATATCTTGTACTTTTTCGATTCTTTACAAATATTTTTGGATTGATTCACCTACCATTTTTAATTAAATTTTGATAAAAATGAACTTCATATCTGATCTATAGAAAATTTATAATTTTCAATCAATGCTTAAATTTAAATATTTCGAATTTTTAAAATTTAAGAATTTTTATTTCAAGTTCATAATATCTAATATTATAAATAATCATCGAATCTTTTTCCATTCATGAAAATAATAAATATTTAATGAAAATTCATTTCAAATATAAATAAATACTGTGTTCATATGATAATCAGTAATTCTTTAGCACGTCATGCTTATTCAAAGATGAAAGAGATATATTTTTGATTTTTGAGTATCTCACATACTATATCTTGATTTAATTCAAGATTATTAAAAAAAAATAATTTTTTAATTTTCTCTTTTTTTTTGCCGCAAATCTCTATACAATTCATTTTATTTTTCTTTACACTAATTACAATTAATTGCAAACGATTAGCAATAATAAACTTGTTTATCGAATATGAAATCATTTATTCAGTCAAAAGTTTTTACATTTTAGCTTTACACTTTAAACTAAAGGGCATTATTTCACAAGTAAATATTTATAAAAAAAATTAAATAATTATCTATATATATTAAATAACAATGAAAAATTTTTCTCTAAATAATTCATGACATCCACATTTTTTTAATTTCGACTGTCTCCAATATTTTTTTCAAAAATATACGCAACAATTATTATTTAGTCATGATTAACGATTAAAAAGTTGGCATGTATGTATCATATTTTATTTATATAGAAAATATGTGATATCTTTGTCTAAAGTTTTTCAAGAGATTCATTAAATCAGAGAAATAAGCTTAATTGAAAAATTATTTTGAGTTAAACTTTGAGTAATTTAATATAAAAACTAAAAATGTCCTTGTAAAATCTTAATACACTTGTTAACATAATTTTGTGTCAATGTATATGAAATTTTTTAATTTTCAATACAAAAATGAATATTTAAAAAGAAAATTTTTTTTTCAAATAAACTTGATTCGTTTTATGAGCAAGTTCTAATTACAATTTGAGAGAAAAAAAAAAAATGATTTTTTTATAGAAAATATCAAGTTTTGAATAAAAATTTTTTTACCCACAGCAGTTTTGTAATATTTAAATTTCTTTTTGAATTTATTGCCTTTTTTATATGATTTTTATTGTAATCTTTGAAGTAGATTCTATTTTAATGAATTTTCAAATATTGCAACAAATATTTAAAACTAGTCTTTTTTCAATAAACTTTATCAGAAAATTTAAATTTGTTAATTTGATTTGAAATTTTAGGTGTTGTATTGCTGAGTTATCCAAATATGGACTATAGTAAGTTTTCTTTTTAGATTAACATTTTCACATGCTAAATATTAAATTAAAGTCAATAGTTTATTATTTTGTTAGAAATTTTAATTCGAAATTATTTTAAACTAAACACTAATGAAATTCGAATTAGTAGTTGGCAAGGACTAAAGGTTTGATAGCTAAGATTAATAATAAATATGCAAATGCAATCTAACTTAAAGTGACCTTCAAACAAGTCACTATTATAATTTGTCTTGTATTGTTCAAGCTCTCAGTCGATAAATTTTTCAAATACGTGTTTAATCCGACTTGAATTTGAAAATTTGCATTCTCAAATTTTAGTTAACCCTTTTTATGAATCAAATTATTTTTTTTGAAAATACATTTTTATTTATTTACTTCAAAATGATATAAATTTTATTTGAGTTAAATAAAAAAGTAATAAAAACAAAAAAAATTCATGAAAAATAATCATTTTTTCAAATTAGAAAAAAAAAGAGATCAAAATTTTTGAATTTTTAATATTTTGAATATGAATATATTTTTTTATTAATGTGTGAAAATTTGAAAATTTCTATTCACTAATCTTTTCTCAATAAGTAAAAGGCTATAGAAGTTTTTACGAAAATCAAATTTTAAGCTCATCAATTCTATACAAATATTGCACCTTATGCTAAATATAATGATTTTAAATGAAAATAAGTTTTTTTTTGGTGAGAATTTTCTTGTATGATTATTTTCTTTTTTTTTTCAAATAACTTACACATTTACGAATTTCTTAAAAAAAATTACTCTTTACAAAATTTAATTTTCAACTTATTTTTTAGATATTGTTGAATTTTGTAAAATTATTGAAATATAAAAATATTAATTTTTAACATCTATGTTATTTATAACTGTAATTTGAATAAACTTTTGATAGATAAAAAAAAGAAGCAAAAATTTAGATTGCACGCACGTAAATGCTCAAATTGTTGTGATACCGATTGAATCGTTAATTAACAAAAATTTAAGTTTTGCATAAATTGTGATACGACTTATGAATGTAAAATGTAAATTGTATTTATTTATAAATTTATTCAATACAATAAAGAATAGAAGAAAAAAAATGCTGTTCATTGAAGACACTTTTTGAAAAGCTGCAAATGATTTTTTCCCTCAGACAATTTTGTGGGATCTTTTAAAAATTATGTGCAAGGTGTAATTATATAGATATTTCTGCAAATTATTTTAAATGCATCTTCAGAAAAAAAAACAAATAAGAATTTTACTAATAAATTGTTCGTCCTATATCGGTATTCAGAGATGATGAATTCAACTCTCAGGATAGTACATTCAAAGTGTTGGATAATAGTAAAAAAATAATATTTATTTCTTTTAGGAGTGTATGTCATATATATAATTATTTACTAAAAGTTTAAATGTATAGTTAATTGTTTTTTGTGAATTGAAAATATTAATACATTTATTGCATATCATATATCTGGTATATAAAAAAAATAGATGATACAAGATCAAATGCATACCATATGAAGTGCTCTCTATTCCAACTCAAAACTTGTTTGATTTAAATCACAAAGAAATGTATAAGTAATCATTTTAAATTTTCGAAAAAAAAACGATATTTTTTTACTTGTCAATCTTTTAATCATTTAAGGCTTCTTCAACTAATTACAACCGATTTTTATACACTTTGAAAATGATTTCTTGACTTGCAACTTTCATTTTAAATTTACATTGACAACTCCTGACAACTTCTGACAACTCCATTTCTCAAATCATAAATTTATTTCTATTTTAATCTATTTCAATTATTTACACATCCGTTTAAATTTTTTTTTAAATTTTAAAAATCTGAAATTTTATTTATTTTTTTATTTTTTTTTCTATTTTTTATCCAGCTTGCTTTAAACTCATTAGACTAATCAAAAGCTGTTTTATTGAAATTATTATTATATTACCAATNTTTTTATTTATTTTGTTTACATATGTCACCCATATTTTATCTTGACCTCATTTTTCATTTAATTAAATTATAATTTAACTCATCTGCAAATATTCTCATCGAATTTCAAACGAATTTTTTTTTCGAAAGCATTCGTCAAAAAATTAAATTTCTTTCATACATTTAAATATACGCAAAATTTCATTAAAAATTAAGATAACATGGATCAAAACAATAATGACAATAAGAATGAAGTTCGGAATTTTTGGTTTTATTTGAGAAATTTTTTTGGCATTTTCGGTTATTGGATTTTGGCCATTATTGAGACTATTTTTCCCTTTATTTTGAAACGAAAATCAATTGAAAATGAAGTTGTTTTAATTACTGGTGCCGGTAAAATCTATAATTTTTTATTAATTTTATTAGATTTTTTTAACTTTTATTTAATAATGACTGATGAGATTAAGAGAATTCATTTGTTGAAATTCAAATTTTACTTAAATAGGTAGTGGACTTGGTCAATTAATGAGTGTCAAATTTGCCAAATTGGGCGCAAAAATCGTAGGTAAATAAATCGGATTTAAAGAATTTTTCTAAATAACGTTCAATAAATTTTATCTATTATCATAAATGTTCAAATTAAGAAAAAAATAATATTTAATTTATTTTACATAGCTTGGGATATAAACGATGAAGGTCTGGCGAAAACCGCTCGCCTAGTTAACCAAACAGGATCAAAGTGCTATACTTATAATGTTGACGTTTCTGCCAAAGAAAATATTTATAAAGCAGCCGAACGAGTGAAAGAAGAAGTTGGTTTTGTTTACATGTTGGTCAACAATGCTGGTATAGTAACTGGCAAAAACTTTACCGACTTAAAAGATAGCGAAATCGAGCGTAAGTATTTTTAAATTAAATAATATAAATTTATTAATTTTAAATCATTTTATGTTATCTAGGCACAATGAATGTAAATGCAATGTCTCACATATGGACATGCAAAGCTTTTTTAAGTGATATGATGAAAAGAAATTACGGTCATATCGTTTCTATTGCTAGTCTTGCGGGTTTGTGATTTCTTTATTAAATTTATTAGTAATTTCGACTTTTTGAACTTATTTTTATTCATGATTAGGTAATGTTGGCGTCAATAAATTAACTGATTACTGCGCATCGAAATTTTGTGCGGTAGGCTTCGAAGAGTCATTAAGGTTGGAATTATTTGCACTTGGATTTGATGGAATAAAAAGTACTATTGTGTGTCCATGGTATGCTAAAATTATTTTTCATATTATTTTAAATAGTTATCAATTAATTATAGAATAATTAAACAAAATTTTTAAATTAAATATTTAATATATGCTTTTCAACTTAAGGTATATAAACACTGGAATGTTTGAAGGAGTTAAAGCTACCTTGCCTTTGCTTGAACCGGAATGGGCTTCTGAACGCATCGTTAATGCAATACTCACTAATCAAATGGTTCTAATTATCCCAAGATTTTTTTACACTATGATCTTTCTCAAATCACTTTTGCCGACTTTGTCTGGAAAATGTCTGGTATCTTTAATTGGAGCTGATAAAAGTATGGTATGTTAGAAAAGTTTATTTGATAATCAGGCAAATTATGATACGATGTAATTTTTTTTTTTTAATTGCAGGATGAATTTGTCGGCAATGCAAAAAAGAAAGAAATTTAAACGATTAATTATTCAACGCATTTATCATAAAAAATTTTATTGAGTTTTATCATAATACTGCAATAGGCATGATTTTATAAAAGTGTCGAATATTTTAAAGGAGATTCCTAATTGAATTTTAAAGCAAATAATTCAGACCAACTTTTTTTATTTTTTGAAATTCTTTCCTTTCATTCTAATTTGTCATTTTAGCGACTAAATTAATGACTGACCAAATTAAAAGACCATTAAAGTAATTTGACAAGTAAAGTAGATGTTTAATGAAAATAAGTAGAAAATAAATTTCAAAAAATGCCAAAAATTATCGAAACAAGTTCCGGAATTTTTTCGTGATTGTAAAGATATTTTGATTTTTTTCACTTTATTCTATCAAAAATCTTATAATGATTACTATCATTTTTTAAAAGATTTTTTATTTTAGTAGAATTTTAAAATCAATTTACAACTAAAGTAGAAAATTTTTAGATGGTTTTTATATTTAATACATATATAATTAAATTTCAAAAGAAAAATCTTATCGATTTCCAATTGTACTAATAATATAAATAAGTATTCATAACTATTTTTTACAAAATTTTCGTCTTTGCTTTTAAAAAGAATCAAAATATTTAATAATGGATTTATTTTTTCTTTGGGAAAGATCTGAAAAAAATCACGCGATCAAATATAGAGCAACTGGTGTGGTAGCCGATGCACATAAGAAAAAGATTCTTTTTGGTGTAATAGGAATTTGATAGATAACTTTTTTTTCTTTAATTTAAGCAATTTGTTATATTAGATAATGATTATATTTCTTTTTTCTAAAATGTAATTAATCATGTTTATGTCAAAAATTGAAATTGTGTCAATTTTTATTCTCACCATAAGTTAACATAATCTGGCCAAGTATTTTGAGGATTTTCGGCGATTTTATTAGACTAAAAACTGTTATTTTAAGAAAAACTGAAAAAATATTTCTGTTCAATAAATTTATCAGGCAATCGGATGAAATTAATGAATATGAAATATGAATAATTCATTGGTAGACTTTAATAATATACAATGTTAATTATATTTTTCTTAGTAAAATTACATACCTAACGTTATTGTTTGTGACTAATCAAAAATTTCAACAATTTACATGAATTATATGATTATCTATCTTAAGTGCATAATTGTCAATAAAGGCTTAAACAGAAGGCTTTATCTTCAAGAATCTTATGATTTTGATTGGAATTATTATTGTTTGATTTGAATTTTGCAATTATTCCTTTTTTTTGAAGCGATTTATGCAAAAACAAAAAATTATCATAGTCTGAAAAAAATAATTTTTTATGTCTTATTGATTAAATGTGTATTAATTTAGATATTCAGATTTTCTAATATTCCTATTACAAATATGAGGGTATCTAAAAAAAAATTAATTTTAGCATCACTATGAATAAAAATAAATGAAAATCATTAAATTTAAAGGAAATTTCTTAAAAATGAATTCATGTATATTACAATAAAATAGCTTTCTTTCAGTATTTTTTTTATGTAAATATAATGAGTGTAATTAATAAGTAAATTTATTCAAAAAAGTTTCTGTAAAATATAACAATAAAATCTATTATGATTATACTAATGAAATAATTATATTTCATTCAGTTTGATATAAATTTCGAAATCAAAAATTCTATATTCATTTTTATCTTATGAATTGTCGATTTGATCATTTGTACACTAACATTTAGACATTCTAAAACTTACGTGTAACAAATTTGGGAAAATTGATTAATTTATCAGAATGAAATTTAGGAAAATATTGTATCGTGATCATATAAGTCAAAAATTATTGTTGACTGTCCGCATTAAAAAACGTTGTATATTTTTTTAAAAACTGAAATAAAATTAGTTATCTTTTTTCAAAATTAATATTCGAAAAAAATTCCACGAAAAATTTTTCAAGATATTAAAATTTTCTACCTCAAATTAAAAATAATGAATTTTGATGTGTTGAACTTCTTTAAGGAAATTTCAAAAATCAAATTTCTAATTATTAAATTTTTTCTAGATTTCTATTTATTTATTTTAATTCGTTCAACAAATAAAGAAAGAAATGACATCCTCATGAAAAATCATATCATATTATCTCTCTTGACCTGTTTTAACTTTCATACCCAATATTTAGTCGCATTAGCTAATGAAATATGCACATTCTGTTCATTAATAATTTTTTGTTAAGGCATTAGCTATAATTTATAATATGTACAAAACAATGACTACTGAAATTGATTAATATGATGATTGTTTATAGTCAAATAATAAATATTGTATAAATTGTTATATTAATTGATATGAATTATCAATATTTTATTAATCAAGACGAATATAATTTATTTTGTGATATTTTTTATTTATTTTAAATTTCCTATTTTACATTTTATATTTTTATATATTTCATTGAGTAAATAATTTTTTGGTTAATTTTTTCTCTAGAATTTTTTTCAACACAATTTTAAAGTTGAAAGGCGAATATTCTAAAATTTCCACATTCTCAAGAAGCTGTCTTATCAGTATTTAGATTGTTAACAGTTTTCTAATGTACTTAAAGTTTTTCACTAATGCACTTTGATTTTATTGAATTTATTCAGAGTTAAAAGAAAACATTTCAATATGATAATTGTTTTCTAAGAAAAATCTTCAAAAAAATTATCAATATATTTCAAGATGAATGCTTGACTCAGTTTTTATGATTTTAAAATTTTTAAGTGAATCTTTTTTTTTTTTGAATATGAAACTCAGTGGCTTCCGTCTTCGTGAAATTTTTATTAGCAATCAAAAAAAAGAAAAAAGATGAATGATAAAAGGATTTCGAGTGAATACGATTTAGCAAAATTTTTTCTAGGTTGTTAATAAAAAAATTTTTTATATCACTTGAATTATAGGTTTCAATTAGTTTTGACAGATCTTCTATTTACATGACTTGAAGAAAAATTCAATTCAAATTGTCTGAACAGAACTCGTATGTCATATATGTAGGGGTTGGCTTTTCTTCCAATTATATTTTTTTTCACAGCAAAGGACTAAAATTTTTTTTAGTACAGTAATTTCAATAATTTTACATTTTGATTATCAAATGAATATTTTATATAAATATGAAAAATTAGAAAAATATGAAGCATATCTTGTTTAAAATTACATTCTTTAAATAGAAAAAAAAACTAGATTTCTGAATAATAGATTTATACTTTATTTATACTTTACATTCTGAAATATTGCCGGCTTATTCAAAATTATTGATTTTATCAATGATAATCCGCAAATTAACTTGCAACAAAAATTACCTTGTTGTTTTTCTTTTAATGGCAATTTTCTTATTTAAAATATTTAAAGCGTATCATATTAATTATCATGAGTGAAATTTCGAATCAATTAATTTCCATGAATTTATTTGAGATTAAATAAAAAAATGAGGTTATCATGATTTTTCTCAAAAATTGTAATGGTTTAGTCGAATGATTTGATAAAGATGAACAATAATTATAGGGTAGCGAAAAACAAGTGAAAAATTTCGGAATCAAAAAGAATTAATATTATGAAATAAAATTTTTTATTTATTCCGAATAATAAAAAAGTAATTTCTATTTCAGTTAAGAAATTTATGGAAAATTTTTAAACGAAAATAATTTTTTTGTTTGATTAATACAAAAAAAATTGATAATTTTTTTTTTAATTTTCTATAATATTTGAACAATAAAAATCAAACGATAAAGTGTTCGATAATTTACTTACCTTAAATCTGTTCAAAAGGTAGTGTGCGCACAGAAATTATTTGGGCGATTTTGTAATATTAGCTGACCTTATTGTATTATATAAATGTATTATTATAAAATTATTTTAGCCCAAATATCGATTTGAGAACGAACGAATAAAATTTTATTTGTGTAAAGAATTTTTTTTTCTTGCTCAGAAAATTTTTCGATTTATTTACTCAGGACAAATTATTGAATAATTTGAAAAAAAGTTTCTGAGTAAAAAAAAGATTTTCTCATCTTTTACCGAGCGTTATTTTAGTTTCGTTTGATAATTTTTTTATATTAAAATATTTTTAAATGAACTCAAAGTTAATGATCTTAACCTAAATTTAAATTAAGTGTTTTTAAGTTTTTTATCGCATTCTTATACTTTTTAAATCACAAATTTATTTATTTGATGGTCTAAAACAAATTAAAATACAATTTCATTCTGAACTATTTTGGTTTGAGTGAGCTTGTTGATTTTATTTTTTTTTTTATATATACTAATGAAGAATTCGAAATTCAAAATTTATTTTTATTATCATTTTAGAGAACGTATCCAATAAATTAAAAAAAAAAAATAAATCATAAAAAATTAAACCTTCAATTTTTAAAATAAATTAACAAAATGAATCGATGAATAATTTACTATACTTTCATGATGATAAATGTAATTTATTTTTTTAAAAAAAATTATTGATGAAATTTTTAGTGTTCAATAATATTTAATTAAAAATATTTGATAAATTATATAATTCATTTATCTTGAGAGTTTGGTATATATTAAGTGGAGATAACTCGCATAGTCTAATATTAAAGAATCTTATGATTTTAATTGGCATTATTATTTTATTCTAAACATTTTTCAATCTATTAATTCACGAAATCTTTTGAACAAAGGAAAATAATTATCAAAGTCAGACAATAAAATGACGATAATTGACAGAATGCTAAATTGAATTATAAACAATGAATAATTCAAAAAGAAATTAAACAATTAAAATTTTTTCTTCCTAATTAATTGTCTGTAGAATTTAGTGATACTTTTTTTATATTTATTATATATTTATAGAAACATTTTGGAGAACAAATATTACCATTGACATCTAAAATAAATAATAATGAACCAGAGAAATCGATGATTATTTAAAATCAAATCGGCGTCAATTAAATATTTAGAAAAATATTTTTATTGAATTTCATAAATCTATTTAATGTATGAAAATTTAGCAATTTAATTTTTTTTTTATGATTTTTCAAAAATTCGCTATAAATGTAATTTATTATTTGATGATTTAGAGAAAAATGAAATTTTTTCTATAAAATTCTAAATATTTTCATAAATTTAGAATATTTTTTCTTTTTATTTTTCAGAAACAATTCATTTTAATCATTAGCAAATTTATTTTCTCGAAAAAATTTTTGAATCGAAATATTGATTAAAAAATGAATTTAGAAAAGCTATCTGAATTCGAAACTGATGATATACGAAAAATAGATGTCACCGTTACACTTGAAACGCTCGAGGATGATCTATTTAAAATTTATAATCAACTTTTTCAAAATATCGAAAAAGATGAAATTGTTTTCGAAGAACTGAATGGTAAATTTTTTTAAATAGTAATATCTATTCATTTTAGCTAATCATTCAATATTTAAGGAGGCTATATAAATTCTATAATAAAACTATCAGTGAAAAAAAATAAAAAAAAATCCCTTATTTTTCGAACATTCGGTAAATATTTTATATTAATTATTTTTTTTAATTCAAAATTAATATCTACCAAAAAAAATGGTATCACTAAAATTTCATCAAATGACTTCATGATTACTATTAACGATAAGTTTTTTTCAGGTATGAAATTTAATAGCGATGAATGTTCGAAACTATTTAATAATTTTGAAAAGGAAAAAAATAATAATGGATTTGAAAATTCAAATAAAATTGAAGATCAAGAGAAATTGGATATGGAAAAAATATTCTTTAACAGAATAAATGAATATAAGGTGAATAAAATTTTTAAACAACAAATTTGTGTTATGAATGTAACAAAAAAAGTCAATTAATTAAAAGAATATTTTTTTCTACCCAGGTCATGAATGTAGTAAGCAAAGAAAATTTATGCAAAAAAGTTTATGCAAGATATAATAATGGAATTTGTTACGAATATACTAATGGAGTTACATTGAATGGCGCATTAATGTTAACTAATGATTTTTTGAATGAAATGGCAATCAAACTTGCAAAATTTCATTCTATTAAATATGATATACCAGGAATTAAATTCAAAACTCATTATGATAGAGTTATGATGCAAATTGGATCTCATTTTGAAAGTATGATTGCAATCACCGATTATTTATTATTACTTTTTCACTAACTCACTTTTTATAATCAAAAAAGCAATGTTAATGCAAGTTGATCAAGAAATTGGTGACCGACCAAATGAATATCCATACAATTTAATGCCAAAATTAGAGGTTTTGATTGCTGATGATACGAGAATAATAAATTTGTTGGAAGAATTAAAATTTGGTAGAATAGGTGCGAAACCAATAATTTCATTTAATTTCATTAATTTCATTAATTTCATGATTTAATTATTTTATTTTTTGATAATTTTAAGAAATTTAATTTTTTTCTTTCTATAGTTTTTTGCCATAATGATTGCAATCAAAAAAACATTATCTGGAATCCACACGAAAGAACTTTGGGTAGGTTGACTTGGGTAATTTTTTTTTTTTGCTAGACAAAGGCAAAAAATTTGATGTTTACTTTTTCTTGAAAATTTAACTGAACAGATTTTATAGATTTTGAGATGACTATGAAAAATTATGATGCTATGGAGCTCGGATATTTATTTAGTTGCTTTCCGGGTAATGCTTTTAATATTTATTTCAACAATGTGAATTAAATTATGAAAATCTAATGTTAAAAATCAAATTTTTCAAATTTTTTTATTCATTAGGCCATTTTCTTTGCGATTATGATGCACAATTATTTCCGACTATTGATTATAGACGTCGGTTTTTAGCTAAATATTTGAAAGAATTCAACAAGTTAAATGACATTCAATGTGATGGTAAGGAATTTGAAAATGAATTGGAAGATCTTTTAGTCCGTGTTGGTTTGACAACATTATATTTCATGATCAAACTGATGATTTTTGGAATTTTATTTGATAATCGGCCAAATGTGTTTAAAAATAATGATCTAAAAAAAAGGCAGGACGAAACAAAAAACTTTTCGACAATATGGTGCTTAAAAATTTTAGATCTTTACACCGAATTGAAGGATGAAATAATCAAAAAGGCTGAAAAACATTTGAAAACTAAACGAGAAAATCAAATTTAATCTAAAAAATTTTCTTTCATCATTTTGCAACTTTTTTTTATTTTCAATTTCGTCTTTTTAAATTTATAAGCGTAGTAATTATTTTCTATTAATCGAAAATCTTTTGAATATAAGATTATTAAAAAAAATAGATTTTTATTATTTAAAAACATCATAGAAATATGAAAAAAAAAAACAACAAAATTTTTACTCGAAAAACAGGTAGATGAAAGTGATAGATTAAATCTATTTTATGGTTTGCGCGCTGATTTCTTTTTTTCTTCTAATCAAATCTAATGTCCATTGAATTCGATATTCAATCAAACTTTGCGTTATATATGAATTATATAAATTTTTAACTTTTTTAAACCATTTTTTTGTCTCTTTGAAATTATTCGTTTCATAATTTATCATGCCGATTTCAAAACATGCTTGTGGAGGAAGATTTTTTTCGGTCACCACAGAATCACTATGTTAATTGAGTTTCATTAATTTTAAATTTAATTTTTATTTATTTAAAATATTAAAAATTTAAACTTACTGTCTAATAATTTCTTCAAAATATTTAATAGCTTTAAGCTTTTGATTCGAATGTCTAAAGATTTCACCCTTCATAAATATTAGGTAACAATATTTGTCTAGGTATTTCTTATCTATGAAAAAAAAAAAATATATTTATTCAAACATATTCAAATTATAAAAACAATAAATTATTTAATTTACCATTTTGCTTGTCTAGTTGACTCAATTTTTTTTCAATTAATTTTAACATCGGACGAAATAATTCTGGATCATTAGACATCATATTAAATATATTCCAAATATACATTAATTCTAGAACAGGGAGAATCATATCAGTCGATTTATCCACGTATTTTCTTGATCTGTCAAGTACCAGTTGTTCATGGAATGCAAGTTTACCACCTAAACTTCGCTTGATTTTTGGGATCAACCTTCAAAAAGAGCAGTGTAAGCATTAGACTTTACAATTTTTCTCGATATATTAGCCCACCTTAAATTATCTTCTATAGTTTTACGTAACTCTTTTTTACCTTCTAGATCCATTTCTTGTTGAAGAAATGTTGCATGTAAATAATGAAATAACTATATGAAAAAAATGATATCCTTTGATTATTAAAATATAACATTTTAGTAAATTCTTTTAACAAAATGAACTTACTGTAGTTGACCATTTGCAATTGTTTTTCAAAAGTTCAGCATATTTTGCAGCATCTTTCCAATCACAAAGCATACTTGGAAGTTAATTTTTTTTTATTACTTAAAAATAGATTTTCTTTGTAAATTGATAAAATTTTTGATTCTTACCAATTGCTCCAGACCAATTGCCAGTAAGATAAATAAGTTATTTGACGATAATGCCCTTTGAATGAAATTGTTTCTTCAAATAATATGATTGCTTTTTTTGCATTTCCAAATACCATTTCTTTACTACCTTTTCCAAATATTAAAAAAATCTCTTTACAGTTCTGAATTGAATCCCAATTTTTAGTACTTTCATGAATAAATTCTTTATCAATTTCTCCGATTCCGAAAAAATTACTTAAAAACATATGATATATTAACAACACTATAAGAGTAAGCACTTGGACACATGATTCTCTAATATTATACACTTTTTTCAAGTTATCTAGTGCCCTATTTCGATCAGAACTAAATCCAATTAAATCAAGTATACGAGCTATTTTTGTTGGACAAAACGATACGATAAGGTCAAACACGCCAATAAATGCACGCGTATTCGCTTCAAAATTCTTCTTGCTTATTTCTGATTCCCATTTCTTTTTATCTTCCAAAGCGTAGATGCAATTTTTTATTGATGAATAAGATGTTTTTACTTTTATGCCAGCGTTTACCATACCAAATACCCCTTGATTGGACAATGCAATTATGATTGCGTTCATAATTTGGGTGAACGCATGACCTAATTCAGCGTAGACTTCAATATCACTATACTGGCTAAAATCAATCTTAAAAAGATAATTCATTAAACCAATCTTTTTACGATGTTTATTAATTCTTTTGCTCACAGCAGTTACACTATTTAGAGCTTTTTCTAAATGTTCGTTATCTAAATTGAGCAATGAATCAAGAAAATGAAAAAATGATACAATTATCTCGTAAAAAAAACTGATATGAGCACGTTTCTCAAAAACAAATTTCGCCTCTTCTACATTTTCAATTAAAAATTTGAATAACAAATTCTTTATTTCATCAAGGTATTCTTCAATATTTTGTGGTTCTTTCTCTAAGTTTAATTTAAAAGTTGACTTTTTATTTTGATCTGATTTTTCAATTCTTTTAATTTCGTTCGTAATAGATTGTTCAATTTTTTTATTTGCGAAGTCCACTCGATTAACATTGTGTTTTTTTTTCTTACCCATTATCAATAAATTTTTATACTTGATAACTTGACTGATTATTTTTTTTGATTTATGTATATTATTATTTTCTTGAAAATTGTAAAAAACTTTTAAATTTTTTTGGTTTAGAAAGGCTCGAAAAAATATTTGACTGAATCCGGTTAGAAAAAATATTTTCTTTTAAATTTTTTTAGCTTTGTTCAAGGGTGATCACTTAAATTTAATTTTATTCAAATAATTCGTTTCAATAAAATAGATATACAAGAGTAAAGAAAGTGAGATGACCTGAATACTTTAGATCAATCAAGCAATATTTTAAATAAACATTGTATAAACAAATTTTAGGAGATACCGAAAAGAATTTAAGTTGAATAAAAATCAATACATTTCGTATGTTTGAATAAAGAAAAATTGTTTTTTACCTATAGATGAAATTTATCAGTCGAAAATTGAATTTGATTTCTTAATTGTGAACATGTAAAATTTTTAAAATTTCACCATAATATAGACAAAAAAAATTTTGATGTCGAATTACAGTACAAAAAAAAAAAATTTCAATAAATGATTGAATACAAATTATATCGCACCTTCATTTATTTTTTAGATTGCATAGTTGAGAAATTTTATGTGTATTTTTTGCTTGAATAAATAAAACAAGTAAAAAATTGTTGATTTTTCTCAAAAGATTAAAATATTTAAATGCATCAAGTTGTATTTACAAAAAAAAGAAAAAAATTCGTTACAAATAACTATTCACTTTAAATAAAAATCAATCTCCTTTTTTAAGCGACAATTTGCGATTCTGTCGATCAGTCGGACTATTTTAGATCATCATTTCATTTTGAATAATTCTAAAAAAAAGTGTACATTTGAAACGCCAATCATAACATGTGCTAACTGCCATTTAAAAAATATCAAAATATATTTCTATTTTTCGATTCTGTTAAAATTTTAAAAACAAAGTCATTTTTTTCACCGACAAGCACGAAAAAGTATTCAAAGTTATTTTAGATCCTGTTCTAAGTTTTTTCTAACTGTCAAACATTGTAAGGGTTCTTTCTAATTTTAGTGGTGATTACAATATCAACATTGAAAATTTTATTTACAAAAAGTCTTTTTAAAAATATAAGAAAAATTTTTAAATAAAAAAAATTTTGCTTGACTTGTTTAAAAAAAAGTACTGCAATCAGAATTTTTATTTATAATAGCATTATATTCTACTATATTAAAGTGATCAATAATTTCAAATTTTAATCCTTTTATTTGTTAATCTAAATTAAATTCCAGTGGATATTACTAAATAATAGTAATTCTTTTACATGCATTGATATGTGTCAATATTTTATATGTATTATTTTATAATTTTTTTCAATCGTGCTTTGCAACCATAAAACTAAATGTCTATGAAACTGGGAGTAAAAAATCCAATAAAATTTATATGAGCAGTATAAATAATTGATTCCAATAAAAAATTATTAGTTTTAAATTTCGTAAATGAATTTCTTGTTAATTTAAATTGAAATTCAATTCATGAATAATTTTACATATAATATATATTTGGATATATAAGCTTTTTTGAGATTTTTCAACAAATTTTTCAATTATAATTAACAAAAAAATCTTAAACAAAACTGATTTTAATAAGACGCATTAAAAAAATACTCACAAGTTTAAAGAAATAGCTTCACGAATACAACTCACATCTTTTTTTTATAACTTTATCAAAAGCTTTTAAAAAAAAAATACTTTTCCTAGAAGTAGATTTCAAGTCTTATTTTCAACTTTTTTATAAATTGTTAACATTATGCACTATATCAAATATTTTGCATACGTTTCCAAAAAATATAATTCATGTCACTTGACAAATTGTATATTTTTTTATCACATATTTTGAAAAATTACTTATCAATTTAAAATTGAAATTAAATATATTTTTTTATGAAATGATATTGGTTAAAAATTCTTATTTTTCGAAGTGATGAAGGTTAAAAAAATGATTTAAAGAATCTAATTTAGATTTTCATAAATCTATTACGAGATAGGACCTATTTGAAAACTTTATTTTCTAAAATTCAAACCTTAACAAAATAATGGGAAAATTCATTTTTGTGAGCGATAATAATAAATTTTTACAGGATCAAGACCAAAAATCAAATTACCTTTTCCAATTTTTGAAGTTTCTCTCAATTGTTCGAAATATTTGTCGTATACATCATCAAGTGATTTGATTTTGAGGTGTTCATCTAAAAAGTAGTAATTAGGCAACTCGATGTTAAATAAATTTATGTTTTGTTTTATTTCAAAGCAAAAATTTTTTTCAAATATTGAATTTTAATTATTGAATTTTCATAAATCTTGGAGCTGAACATATTATTTAATTGGAAAAAAAACTTTTCCGGTTTATATATAAATAATAAAAAAGTAATTTTTATAAATAAATATGTTCTATTAAATAATAATGAATGATAATTTCATTGTCAGCACAACCAATATTTGCCTAATTTTTTCACCTTCTCTGATAAAGTATAATTTTTAAAAGATGATTCATTTATTTTTTTTATTCAAATTATTTATTTGAAAAATGAGTCGGAAATAAAAAATTGCTTTCGAGAATATTACTGTTTTTTATTTTCAGTATTTTTTTGTTGTTTTAATGTGAATAATAAATATCAAACCTTTTGTGATCAGAAGGTTATTGAAATTTAGAATATTATTTGAGAATCAATTTATATTGAATCGAATCATTATTCTTGAAATTCTTAATTTTTTTTATTATAATTTCAAAATAATAATTTACGGAAAGCTTGTAGATGATTTGAATTTTAGAAGAAATCATTATTTTTGTCAAATAACACACTATTTTTTCCTTAAATATAATAAATGATTCTATATTTTTTGGATAAAATATTTCAGATTTTCTGAAATAAATATTCTATAAAAATATTTTTTTATCTTTGTTAAATGAAACACAAAAACTTTTCTGAATTTTTAAACAAAAAATATTTTCAAATCTGTAATATGCAAATCATGTTTATAGATCAATTACATAGAAAATAGGACTAAATCGTGAATTAAAAATTTTAAGTTATCATCAATATATAATTGAATCAACGTTTTCTTATTGAAATATTAAAATTTTTCAAACTCAAAATTCATTAAAAATAGTGATTGATACTCCACAAAGATTTTTTTTGTTGAATTATTAAAAAAAAATGAAGTTTTCCTATACTTTTTATTTCTCCTTGGTGATTTCGTGAAAAGATTTAGTAATTATTCTTTCAAATTGAATTTAACGGCTCTATTTAGATTTTGGAAAAAAGGAAAAAAAAATTTAATTTGTTAATGGAAATTCTTATTGTATCTAAAAAATTTTCGAAATGAGTATTTCAAAAAAATTATTTCAAACTAAAAAAAATCACACGCGTTTGCATTGTTGTATGGAAATTAATTAAATTTATTCAATAAATAATATTTATAAGATCATATTCAAAATTTCGACCCATTTATTATTTTTTCTTGAAAATCTAAATCAATTATTAGTCTGCTCAAAAAGTAAAATTATAAATTTATATATTTACTTTTCTTTAAAGTATCGTAAAATTGTCTTGGCAATCAATTTTGAATATTAAGAATAATAACTTAAGATTGTAAATTTTAATAGTCTCTTTAATTTACTGAAAACATACTTGATAAATTGATTATAAAAAAACTTATTGTGACTTCGAGAAAATTATTTGAACGTACAGAATATTTAAGAATGATTAGTACTACAATAGTCAAAATTAAAAACAATTCTCTGTTTCAGTCATTTTAAAAATTATCTTCGAATTTTTACAATTATATTATATATTTTTGTATGTTTTGAATTTGACGTAATTAAATCATCAAAATTTAAGAACTAAATTATCATTAATAAAAATTTTACAAAAACAAATTTCACGGGCAAAAAGTATTACTTAAAATTTAGAAATTTAATTTTTTTGTTTGATGCTTGTTCTTTGAATACACTTTTAGTAATTTTCATTTTAAATTGATTAATTTTCATTACAATCTTATCCTAATTAATTATTTAGAAGCTTTTTTAGTATTTTTACATATGTAAATTTTTTTTTCAAAATATAATAGTGTTTTTGCAAATATATAAAGAAATAGATAAATATGAAATTAAAAAAATCTTTACATCGTCCGAAAATATTTTCTAATTTTCAATCATTCTTTGTTGGCACAAAAGACACAATTTTTGTATTTAAAGTTTTGAAAAAAAAAATCAATATAAATTTTGTAATCAGTGAAGCAGTTTAACAAAATTTATTTTATGATTTCCAAAAATTATATCTTGTTTTCTATATATATGACCTTATAAAGTTAAACTAAATGAAATAAATTTTTAACGGAGGTTTTATTTTAAAAATAAGTAAAAACCGAATATATATTTCGTGATAACTTTCGCCATATTTCCAAATAAAATTATAGACAAAATTCTAATTAGTCATTGAGATGTCCCCATAAATTTATCAATAACAGTATATTTAGGTTGAGTTTGCAAATTTATCAAAAACTGAAAATTCTTTTCTTTGCGCAGACTTTTTTCCCTGGACTCAATATTGAAACAAAAATATTTTTTTAAAAAAATCTTTCAAATAAAGAGCGATCGATTTAATTGTCAAAAAACAGAATTAAAATGGTGTCACTAGCAAAATATTCAATAAGTCGATTGTAATGATTAGTAACAAAATATGAATGAGTTTTTAGTAAAATTTTTTTCTTACAGCTGAACGAATAAATTTGACTCATTTGAATTTAAGAAAGGCTTGTAAGTGGGTAGCTGATATTTTAGAAAAAATTTCAAATAATATACAATAGATTAATTAAAAAGTTAAATTTTTAATTTTGAATTAAAAATAATTGAATTATTAGACAATCAAATAAATTCATCATATTAAGATAAATAAGTTATAAATTTCCAAGAGCCTTTTAATAACTTTCGCATTAAATTTTATGATATTATTTTATGATTTTTTTGTTTAAAGATAAAAATAATTCTTTTTGTACAAATCGAAAAATATATTGCATTAAAAAAAAATAGATTTCGGAATTGTAATTAAAAGGTCAAGCTTGAAAATTTATTGCTAAGTATCAAGATAAATAATAAAACTTAATTCATTGAAATAATTCGAATTCAAAATTTGGATCAGAAATTTCTAAATGTAATAAAGAAAAGTATAAAGTCTTGACCAACTTAGAGCTAATTTAATTAATGATACTAGTTCTTTATAACTGTTATTCTAGCTATGGTTTTATGTATCGTATTTAAAAAGGCCTGAAGGCTAACTAACAATGTATTATCATAATCAATTACGATTTTATAATTTTGATATGATTTTGAACGATAATTTCTATGATGACTATTCACAATTAATAATGATTACTCTATGTTCGAAATTCATGTTCAGTAATTGTACTTTATTTTAGTTATCATACATTTGAAACGGTAAGTAAAAACAAAATTTTTATATTATTAGTTATTATTTTAAAAAATATTTGCTTTTAAAATAAAAAATTTATTATTGCGATCAATAATAATAATTTTTAATCAAAAAAAAATTTCAAAAAATCGAATATTTCAATAATAGTGAAATCAAGAAATAAAAAATATCAATAAATATAAATAAAATTTTAGATTCGAATATATTAATTTTAAAATCAAATGTTAAAATCTAAGTGAGTCTCAAATAAGATTCAAAAAATTTTCTAATCGCTGTCTTATTCATTGTGATTCAAGATGATTTTTAATCTAAATTTCTTACATAATATAGGTAAATTTCAAACTAATTTTTCCATATATTTTTAGCTATGTTTATAAAAATATATAAGAAAACCATGAATAATAATTGAATTCACTTAGTTTTTAATAAGTGATTTCTATCTTGATTTTTATCTTGATAACATAGCAATCAAAATAAAATAAGATTTACAAAATAATTTACAATAACTACCAAACCAATTTTTTTAATGGGTTATCTTGAAGAAGATTTTTGTATTAATATAAATCTTTTGTTAAAAAATTAAGTCATAGAATTTCGAATATAACAGTAAATATAACAATAAATATAAAATTTCTTAAATTTCATTCGTTTTATTATTAATAATCATGTTTTTTTTATTTTTTAGAATAGACGAAAATTATTGCTTATTTATTAGTTAATCATTATTATACCGACGATTATTATAAAGATAATAATAAAAATATTAAGATTATAATTATTAGATTTTTTTTATTAGAATTTTTTCGAAATTTACTCATTCTAAAATTTCTAAGTGAAAATTATTGAAAGTGTGATTATATTCTTTCCTTACAAAATTTAAAAAAATTAAATTTCTTTTAATATTTTGCTCAAAGAAGTATAAATTATAAAAAAAAGGATAAATATTTTAAGAAATAAAGTTCAAATAAAAATTTAGAAACAAGTTTCTATAGAAAAATAAGTTCAAGGATGCTACTAACTTTTTGAAATGATTATAATCAAAAAATAAGTCAACACAACAATAGTTTATTTACAAAGAATAAAGAATGATCAATTTTTTTAGATTTCACAGAATGATAAATTTGAAAACAATTTTAATCTCAAAGAATTTTGCTTACAAATTATTCTTTGTGAAAAAAATTGTATAATGCTAATTAGATTCTTTTATTATTCGAAAAAAAAATTATTTGACAATTCACTTGATTATTTAGTCCTGTTTTTTTTCAATGTTATTCTTCGAAAAACATGATTAATGTAGATAGTTCATATAAATAGGATAGATTTCAAGTCACATGTACTCTATAATAAATGAGGATCTAGTCAAAGCTAAAAAACAGAACAAAAAATGAGTCATGTATATATAAGTTCATCTAAATCATATCTTCTTCAAACAAGTTCGGCAGATGTATTTGTCTGATAAGTGTTGATATACCTGCTTCTTCGGTAAATTTACATTTACAGATTATATTCTTAAATGCTCTTCTAAAGTCTTTGGAGCACATTCCATAAATTAAAGGATTCTGGAATAAAAATAATTATATCAATAATACATATTTTACATAATTGTATTATAATTGATAAGAAAAAATTTATAGTTTATTTATTATTTTTATTGTTTCATTAATAACTTACCAATGCCGAGTTTATATAACCCAACCAGGTAAAAAGTGTGAGTATTATATCAGGTATACAATTTTTGTCTTCACACAAACCTCTCGTTAAATAGACTGTAAAAAAAGGAAACCAACATAACCAAAAGCATCCCACTATAATACCAACAGTTTTTGCAGCTTTTGTTTCAGCGAGAAATCGTTTTTTTTCAAATCTTCCAGCACTATTGGCATTTTGATTTTGTGTTTTACTGGAAAGAGTTCGTTTTAAAACTTTAGGCCAGTAGGATCTTTTCAATTTTATGTTAGTCGATGTGATCATTTGAATTTTTTGTTCTTGCAAAAAATCATCATTACAAGTATCTGCACTTTTCACTAGACCACTCAAGGCAAATTCTTTTTTATTATTATCATTGTTATTTACTTCATTACTTGTTTGATTGCAATACATTTCATTGTTTTTCTTTGAATCATCTATGTCTAATGTTTTTGGCATCATTGGATCATCTTTCTCATCTATACGATTAATTGATTTATATTCTTGTGGAGTTATATTGCTCAATTGTATTTCAACTTTGTCCTGTTTCATTTGAACACTAGACTTTATTAATTCGGAAATGAAATTTTTTTGATATTTTTTATTTAAAAAATTATCACTTGAATAACTACGTTTCTTTGAGTTTATCTGTAAGCGTGAAATATTTTTTTCACTACTACTAACTCTTACGTTACAAATTTCATCTTCAAGTAATTTGTTTTGTTTATTCATATTATTAATTTTATTTTTTTCTTCGTTTTTCTTATCCTTATCATTGTTAGACTTATTTTTTTTTGTATTTAAGGTATTATTAGTCTTATTTATATTCGAATCAAATTGTTCGCTTTGTGTTCGTTTAACAACTATAGTTGCGGATGTTCGTTGCTTACCGGAAGATGAATCTGCCGCTAAACTGATAATATTTTGAGTTCTATCGAGGCAACGAATAGAACGATGTTGAATTTTTTTCATTTTTTTAGCATCTCTATTAGTTAAAAGATAATTACTTAAACGAGTTGGCAAGAAACGTCTACAAAATTTAGCAGAAGTTTTGGTATCAATAGTACTGTTTGCTCTAATAGTAATCATTGCATTTGGGCTATTTCGTTCAGAAGAATCATAACTTGATCGATTTAAGCTACGTCTATTTGAATCATTCGTCAGATTAGTAATTAATTGTTGATCTCTCACATAGCCACGATGTACTCGCAGTGTTAAATTCCGATTTGTTTCTCGATTCGCATCTAAATTTTGAAGATTATTCGGATCATTTTGAGCTGAATTATAAAATGAATCAATTTCATTTTTAGATGATGTATAAGTCGTATTTTTTCGTATATTTTTTTTCGAGATATAACCTCTGCTGATTGCGTTTGTAGTGTACATAGCCACTAAATAGATGCGCCAATAGAAAAAGATCATTATAATCATAGGAATAAAGAAGCTTCCAACAGCTGAATAAATTACATAACCTTTCGAATCGAAGAGTACACATTGCAAAACTTGATAATCACATTTAAGAACTAAATTTTCATCAATGCTTTTTTCACTTCTTCTTTTTCTTTTTGAATTCTCGAAAGTCTTATTCTGTCTAGTATGTTTACTTCTGGAATGAAATTTAATTGTTTTATATCCTAAATTATTTTCAAAATTCATTTTATAAATATAGTTCGTTTTTTTGTTATGAGATAATGAAAGGTCTGTTTTTAATCTTGTTATAAATTTAATTTTAATTTTCTCTTTCAAATTATCAGTCGTGTTCTTAGATTTGAATGTTTGATTGTTGAACGAAATCAAGTTCAGAACTCGAAATGATGAAGCCGATGTAACTTTTGTATTAGTATTTATATCCCTTTTTCTTCTTTGGTTTTCTAAAATTAAAAAAAATAGGTTAATTTGAAATTTTTTTGTTTTTTTGTCTTTTTTTTTTCGTGAAAATTCAAGCTACTTGTACATTAAAATATTATTACACATAGCACTTTCCTCACTCTAAAAAATAATTTCAGCGTTACTAGAATGTATGTTGACTGGAGTAATTAGATTAAATGTTTTTCGTTTCGAATTTTTGTCTCAAAACATCTCTGATACATAGAACCAACCTATTTGTTAACCTTACAAGAATTCAATAAATTTTATTTTAATTCTCATTCTCTTTTTTATCATAAATTTATTTTTATATGTATCATATACAATAATATTGTGAATATAAAATATAATAATAATTCATCGAAAATCGTAATGAAATTCAAAGAATAAGAATAATTCTTCTAAATATTAAATACATTTAATTATGAAATGGCATTACCTTTAGAAAAAATTTATTGTATAAGAAGTAAAAAAATACTAATTTGAAATAAATAAAATTAGGTCTTAATTATTTCTAATTGAATGATCCTAAATAATCTTCAATTATGAAATTTGAATGAAAAAATAAACTCACTAATTACCAAGAAAATATGTGAAAAAATTCAAATTTTTCATTTTAAATTATAAATAAATTTTTTGCGTACATAAATACCAAGGCTGTATTTTTTTAAGTTTTATAGATTCGGAAATTCAGATATTTTTTGAAATCTATTTTCAAAATTAATGATTGTAACTTTTAAATTTAACGCAATGATTACGCATAAAATTAATATTTGGAAAATAATGTGTTGAGAATCGATCTGTTTTTCACATGATTCTGATAATCGATATTATATCACTAAGTGTTTTTTAAAATATTTCGAAATTCACCAACATTAGCATGCGTATTGTCAATGAATCACAATATTTTAAA
>BLXL01011350.1:0-10229 GCA_023170135.1 Acarapis woodi | reverse complement strand
AAAAAAAAAAAAGTGATTTAAGCAGAAAAATTATCAATTTATTGAAAGGCTGCTCACGACAAAAAATAAATTAATTTTGTCCTTGTTTGATAGTAAAAAATTTTTTGAAACTATATTATATTCATTTAATTGTTTTCTATCTTATTATTATAAATATATTCGAAAATTTATATTTCCCATTTCAAATTTCAAATTTCAAGATATATAATTAAAACTAGCAAATCTGATTTCGAATTACAATTTAATTAGACTTTGAAAAATTTTTTCATGAAATAAATTTCTAAAGAAGCTTTTTTTAATATAGAACATATTAAATCATTAACATAAATAAAATATGATAGAAATATTTTTTCACTATGTAATTGCAAAATACGACATAGCCCTTTGATTTTTTCTCTGATTACATTGAAATTATTTCATATAGAACATTAAATAAACGCTTTGAATTTTTTGTATAATTAAGAATTTTTTCAAAAAAATAAAAAATCTTTCAACATTTAATTTATTATTATTTATCCGCAAATTTATTTTTCATAATATCACACAAGCAATTTATTTTCTTATTGTTTATAAGCTTTATGAAAAATCATTGTCTGGATGATATAAATTTAAAAAATTTTCTAATGTCGATGACAACCATATTAAAAATAATTCATGATTCGAGACATAAATTTTTTTACTCAAATTTCTACAATTGACATTTGATAAATTTCAAATTAATTTATTTATTTGTGAAAGCGTTAATCTTTGATATCATATTTGAAAGAATTGATAAGTTTTAGAGTTAATCAAATAATTTGATTGATTTAATCAAAAATAAATTTTTTTCTAAAATATTTGCAAATTTATTTTCGTTTATTTTTACTTAATATAGTCTATCATTTTCACTATATAAACAAATGGAAGCATGCTTATTAATTCTAAATTATGAATTTTTAATAATTAATTTCTCAAAACATAAGTCTGATCGAATGGAATAAAGGAGAAAAATCGAAATAATAATGCTTGTGATCAGAATATGGTCATTGAAATTTCAATAAATCTTCTAATTTATATTGATCATTCTTTTATGATAATAAATTATTGTTGGAAGTAACCTTTTTATTTAACTAAAACTAAATTTTTGTTTTGTTGAATTCATCGCGGATAAAAAATTTTCAGGTGAAAATTTTATTCACCAATTCAATTTTTTCTTATCTAAATTCGATGATTTATATTTAAATTAAAATTAATTTTTTAATGAAAAGCATTTTGAAATGCAGTTTTCATTTTTTTAAGCTAACTAGCATTTGAAAATGACAAAAAACGAATCACATTCAAAGATATAATATAAATTTCTTCTGATTTTCTGTAATTCATTTGTTGTAAATAATTTTTTCATCAATTAAAAATTAAAACAAAGCAATAAAATGCATGTAGAAAATTTCAAAACAGAATTTTTGGAATATATAAACTTGATTTACTCTGAATAAATTGGTAATTTATTACAATTTTAAGTTGTCTTATATTTTGAGTAAATAAATTGATAAAAGTGATGATTTGATAATATTAAATTCAAATATGAATTTTCACAAAGAAAAGTCGAGATAAATGCGAATTTAATTTCATCAAAGTATAAATACACGTGAATAAAATTGATAATAAAATCAAAAAATAGAATGGTCGAATTTTTCAAAGCAAATTCATTTTAAAATTCTAGAAAAATGTAATAAAAAATTTTATAATTGAATACTTTTTCTTATTGATAAATTAAGATAATTTTTATTCAAAAGCTATGGAAGATGTTTTAATTTTAAAGATGTGTACATACATTGGAAATATTCTGCATTAGTTGCATTGTTGTGTTTCTCAAAAAACCCGCAAATCAACCATGTTATTGATTTCTAAATAGACTATTTTTGCTTTCGAAAAAATTATCTTTTCTTCTTTTTTATAAGTTTCACTATTTTACACTTCCTGACAATGCAAAGTAGATTCTGAAAGCTTTATATTTGATACATTTTTTAAAAGATATGATATTATGACCCTGAATTTGGTATTTTATACAATATATTGTTATTTGAACCAAAGTAATCTCAGTTTATATGACTAAGAGTGTAATTATCGCACTAAAATATTTTGTATGTTATTGCATCTCCATCAAATACGATCCGACAACAGTAAGACGTACTTTTTTTCATTCTATTTAATATTACATAAAAAGGTTTTAGCCAAAAAAAAATTTCATCATGATCATTAACACATTACCAAACTGAAAAAAGAACGATAAAAAATTTGAAAATCTTTCTATTCTCTTCCTATTTCGAATTATACTCGTAATTTTAACTTTTCGATTTCACCGAATCATTTTACAAGCTTTATTTTCTTCTGAACTACTTTAGATCATTTATATATAATTTTATCGTGTGCGGCAAATGCATTTTTTTTTTGTGTTTCTCGGCCTAAAATTAAGTCCACATTATTTGGATGGTAATTTAAATCTTCAAAAATTTTTGATTAATTTAATTTACTGATTAAACTTAGATCTGAAAATTAATATATATGATTTGAACTAAGTAATATAATAATAATTTAGAATTAGTTTTTCTAAATTAATTGCACAGTAAACTTGATTTTAAAATGTGTTGAAGCATTTTTTTATTATTAGAATTTGATAAAATTTTCTTAAAATTTTTTCCAAAAAAGTAAGATTTTGACGAAAAAAAATTTCTATTTGCAATGAATAAATTTCAAAGATATATTTTATTTGCAAATAAGTAATTTTTTTTTTCATGTTTAGCTGATTTTCGTTCTCAGAAGTCAAAGAAATTATTTAATCATCTTTTTTAAAATTATGAATTTAGTTGCCTTCAAATCGAAAACTAAATCGAAAAAAGTTTAGCAATATATTCATCGTTTCATTTATTTTCAAAACAAATTCATTTTAAAATTTATTACTAAAAACTCAATTTAGAAGGTAATTTTTTCTATAAACAATATTCAGGAAAACATTGCAAATGAATTAACATGTCATATTAATCAATAGGAGGTCTGTAAGAATAATTTTATGAGCAAATGACGCCTAACGTAACATCAAATTCTTGAATTTTTATAATGAAAGAGACAATAGTGAGATATTTTTTTCGACTTTGGGGCTATTGGGTGATTAAAATTGACTGGTCATTTAATAGATGGTTATTTGTAATAATAAATTAATTCAAACAAATTTTAATACTCGCAAAACATCAAGCTCGAATTCGCAGGGCACTGTTGCTAGTGATTGTTAAATATATTTACGTATGTTCTCATAATATTAACGTGTTAATGATCTAAATGATAATATGATAGAATCAGTCGGATCATATACTAATGCTGATAGTGATAAAAATTAAAATTTTTTTTTATTTCATACTTTTTTCTTTGGGTCAGTAAAATTATGTGTAGACATTAAATAAATAAATTTTTTCTAAACGAGCACTATTTGAATTTTTAAAGAACATTTATTTAAATTTCGAATTTTAATTCAAAAAGCCCAACTTAATTTTATTTTTTCAAAAAAAAAAACGTTTGAAATTAATTTTTCCAAAATTTTCTAAAGAAATTTAAGTTTCGGTGCTTAAACTACTAATCAGACAAAATTTACAAATTCGTATTACAAATTTAATGTCTAATGGACTTTTTTAGCTCTTTAATTCTTTAAAAATACGCATATATTAACACGCATAGATTTTTTTGACGCATAAATAAAAATGTTTAAGAATTCTTTTGTCAATGAATGCTATAAGATGTTAAGAACATTTTATATTTTTGTAATCAGGAAAATTGTTTTCTGAAATCATTATCTTTATAGATATTTTGCGCCATCGATTTAATTTAATTTTATTGTATGCATTCAATTTTACAATTTTCTACACAAAAAAAAACGATTTTTAATTTTCCTTTTCATTTTTTTTACAAATTCTAATTTTTTTACTTTTTCCATTTGAATATAATAAAAGATAATAAATACATGCCTAGATTAAGTAAATTAGTTCATTCAGCCCAAAATATCAAAGCAATATTTCCAAAAATTATAAACTATTCAAACAAAAATCAAAATTTTTTACCTGACACTTATTTTATTTGAAGGACATCTTCTTTTAAAAGTTTTCCCTCATCCTCTTATTTCTTTTTTGTTTTGTTTTATTCCCTAAAAACTTATAGTCTAAAAAGCATCTTCATAATTATGGAATAGATATTATTTTATTTTTTAAATCATTCATTAAATTAACTTTCAAATATTTCGAAAAATCATTTAATATAACTAATATAATACATTAGTTTGAATTTCATAAATAATTTTTTGATAAGTAGCGTACGCTTAAAATTAGTCGTTTAGAATACAAATCTTTATTTTAATTTCAAAAACAAAATTCACGCGTACACATCAACACATTTTGTCATATGACCCCACATTTTCTGACACATCAATATTCAATCAAAAATATATACTTGGTTAAATATTCATCAAGATAATATCGAAAAAAAGCAATTATTGTGATACAAAAATAAAAAAAAAACAAAAGTTGCCCAACTAAGCAACTTTTAAATTCAATAAAAATTATATATTATTTAGGTATTGTTAATAAAATAATCTATAAAAATTCAGAACGTTTATGTAAAAAGTGTAGCGAAAAGATCTTACTGAATTATATTTACAATCACAATATATGCTTGAATTTTTATATGAAAATCTAAAAATTAATTCGTTGATATTTTAAAATTTTTAATCATAAAAAAAATGCATTTAATAGTAAAAGAAAATTAAAAAATTCAGAGTGATTTCCGTACTTTTTAGAAATATTACAAATCTGAAATTTAAATTTATATTTTTCCAAAAAAAAAGAAGATTCTTCTTATTTTCAACATAATTTTTTGTTAAATCGTCTTTCGGACTTTACCTAAATTTATTTGAAAAAACCAAATACATTTAGATTCTATTTAAAATCATTTATTTACTAAATAAGGATTAAAATTTAAGGCAAAAGATTTAACAAATTTTATTTGTAAGTGTTAGTATAAAAATATATATGTTGAAGCCTTTTGAAACTGATAAAATAAGATACATATTTGCAGTTTAGTTGATATAAATCATTCAAATCTGATTTAATTAAAATCAATTATTGGTTCAATTCGACAATTAGAGAGGCCAAAATGTAAAATAAAAATGTGCATTTTTAGCAATACGACCTAATGGAAAATTTGAAAAGAGCTTAAGCAATTATTTCATGATAATATATTGTGATCTAAAATAAGAAATCCAAAATCACATAAGAGAATTGTTGATTTTCACATGATGATGTAACGGCTTATAATTCTATACGATAAAATTTATCAGAACTATTCAGAATTTTTGTAAATTTAGTTTTAAAAAAATTTTAAGATAATGCGAAATAATTTTATTTATTAGAATCAGGAAAAGTGATGCTACAGGTAAAAAAGGAATAATTATATGATAAAATAAAGATGTATTTCAAAAGAAGGTTCAAATTTAAACAAGTTGTTTTTTTGATTCAGAATTTTTATTGAATAGAAATATTAATGCATCGAATAGCACAAATCAGAATTTTTGCAGGTTTGTTTTTCAAAGTTTATTAACGAATTAGGAGGCGCGAAAAAGTTTTATGAGTAATGATATCTGTTTCTTGATTCAAGAAACTAAGCCTATTTTCTGAATTATTATTATTATGACTTAAAATTAATAAAAGCTGACCGATTCTGAATCATTAAAGCAATTACTCGATTGAAAGTGAATTCGACAAAAATGATAAAAAAAGTTAAAAAAATAATCCAATATGACTGCGTGAATGACTTGAATATCAAGCGAGTTCTACGATTAATCAATAAGAAAATGAAAAGAATTAATCGTATAAACTTTTCATTGCCTCAAGTCACTAAAAACTATTTTTTATCTTTCCAAATTGCTATTATTTTGAAAAATAAATTGAAACTGAAAATAATTTCAGAAAATTAATAAATTTAAGTAAAATAACAGATTTTTTACATTAGTAAAACCTGCCGAAATTGCGATTCGGAGTCCGAAAATAAGTTTGATTGCTGGAAATACTGTAGAAATTGTGTGTCAGACTTCAGGTTCTAAACCACCAGCAGACATTACTTGGTTAATCAATGATAAACTGATCAACTGTAACCGAAATTGCACACAGTGAGTACTAAATATAATTTTTACGGTATCAAATTTATAATTCTAGTTAACCAATTAATAATTATTAAGCAAATATACAAAGAAAAAATCACTGAAAAAATAGAAAAAGCATCTAATTTTTTTTCTTTTATAGAACAATAAGTCCGAATGAGGATGAACCCAGCACGACAACATCAATTTTAAAATTAACACCTACTGTAAGCCATCAAAACGCCAGACTTACATGTAGAGCGAATAATGTGATTTTAGATCAATACTATATTCAAGATCATTGGATTCTCGCAGTTCATTGTAAGTCATTATTGTCAAATAGATTATAATCTTTTGATCAAATAGATAATAAGTCGTTTGCAGAAAAAATAAATGCTTTTCGATTAGTGAATCTTTTGTTTAAATAAAACATACCTTCACAACTATAACTTCCTTCGTGTTTAATTTTTGAAACATTTCCAATCAGTAAGCTGTTATTGATTTGATTCGTTTCTTTCAGGGAAAAAATATTGTAAATTAGCCTAAGTTTTTTTTTTCTTTTTTGTGACAAAACGAATTTAAAAATTATTGTTTGATTTATGGTAATTAGAGCCTTTTTCTCATTTCGAACCATTAAATAAAAGAATTTAATTGTATAATTCAAAAGATCACTTTATATTTCCGCATAACTTTTATATTATATATTTTATTTACCTTTATTATCTGGTGATAACAATTGACCGTTAAAAAACCATTGGATTTCACCGTTTCCTCTATTGATTAATGGAGGATTGCTTTTCACATTGCATTGAAGGGCAATTGTATGATGTTCGATTGCAAAGTCATTTTCTCCCAAAAGTACTAAATTCAACATCGGTTTATCTATTTTGAAAGGAACATAGTTAGTGAAAAAAAAAATAGAAGTCTGTATCACTTTTTGTAAGATGACGAACGAGAATAAGAATTTTTTTTTGAAATTTTCATAATAGACAATGTTTGAAATTCAATTATTTGTTTTTGCACTTAGGATTCTTTATTTTTTCAAATTATAAAATGAATACATAATTCGATTTGTTGATTCAATCTCAAAAATTTAATATTTACTCTCTTTTTATAGTCTTTTAAAAAAAATAATAACTTCCTTATACTTGTTAATTTTTCGAGTTTTTTTGCAAATGTTTGAAATCATTCAAACTTATTCGAATTAATTTTTCTCTAAATGCACATTAGAGTTTTTTTTTCGTTTTTACGCATTCAAAGTTGCCCTTCCGATTAAATAAGTCATTTATATAATTCGTTCTATAAAAATTTATAAAGTTTAGAAATTAATATTTAAAACAAAATGTACATCAAAATTTATATCGAATAGATCTTGAAGTGAGTAAGCCCTTTAAATCTAAAATTTATTTAACGGTCATTACAATGTTTAAATAGTACCGGATGTAAATTGGAACAAAAAAATTTAAACTAAGTGTATTATTTCAAAAAAACAGTTCTAATTTGACAATGTTCGACGTGTGAACTTATAAGTTATTAAACTTTCATTATAGTTTAAGATTTTAGTGATTGACTTTTACTTCACAAGATGTAATGTTTGTAATCAGTAAGTATTTTTAACTCTCATTAACCTAACAGTTAATCCGAATAAATTTCTTTGCTCAAATCTTGAAATACATTGTCTAAGAAGTTATCTTAAACTTTGGAGACGGTTAAATTTTTTTTGACCAGCATTTTTGTATAAAATTTTATACTGTTTTATATTTTTGTTTGACCTTTCTTAATACAATCTTTTAACTTTAGTTAAATTATTCGCTTATTTTTGGATAAGTTTAATTTCTTTAATTTTTTTATGATTTGAAAATTTCAAATTTTTTACAGATATGGCATTTTTTTGTTTTTTTCTAATCATTTAAGGACTCTTTTTGTCATTTGAAGTATTGTTGTAAAATATTTGGCTCTTTTTACGAAAAAGATCTTTTATAAATCATGATATAATCAATCATGTAGATTTATAAAAAATTTAAATAATTGGAAATCAAGATTCCCACTTGACAACTTTCTTTTATCATTATTTTGAATGATTAAGTAAAAAATGATAAAATAAAAAAAAAAATTTGCCATTTTACCTATTAAGAATAAAACTTTTTTTAAGTTGTTATATCAATAATAATAAAGTTTAAAGTATTCACCTAGTAATATATTGAATATATGGTTAAATTATTTGAAAATTTAGTTGCTTTGACTAAAAATTTTTGGCAAATGGCTTTCATATATTTAGATCTTATTATCAATCAATAATTCTCATATTATTTTTGCACGCTAATTCAATGCACTATTGTGTTTTTAAATATAAACAAAAACAAAAAAAAATTGATTTTAAATAATAACAAATAATAACAAAATCCCTAAGATTACTTAAGATGCAGAATCTAATTAAATCAAGTCGAAATTTAGCTAATTCTCAGATCTTAAATTTATTTTGGATTGTGTTGACGATATATTTAAGTCCTTAACAAATTGAACACAAGATTTCTGAGTTACTCAAAAAGTCATTTATTTTTTTTTTTTTGTATTTTTTTCCGACTTTTATTAATGGATATTGGTAATCAAGTTAAAACTAATTATACCAGAAAAATTAAGATTGTTGAAAGTAAAGTATGAAAAATGTAAAATCTTATGTTCAAATATTTGAAAATTTCAACGGATGCATTTAAATATCAAATTTTTTCATTAGAAAACTAAGCTTTTTCGCTTTCATGAAAACACTAAAAATGAATTGGACAAATGTTATAATTTATAATTTATGGGTTACAATTTTTAAATTTAAAATTAGTATTAAAGTCCATCTAAAATTAACTAAATAACGAATATTTTCAGCTAGTTTCATTATGTAAATCAACATATTCTAATTTTAAATTTTACAAATAAATATTTGTGTTTCAAAAATTAAGTGAATAATAGAAAATAAAATCTATATGATCTGTCTAAGAAAAAAATTATTCATTTTTTGAAATTTGCTTTATATTGGTATACTAATTATCAAGGATAAATTTATTGAAAATTATGGAAAAACAATTTTTTTATTACAACGATTCAATTAATAAATTGAAGATCGATTATTGTGTACATTGACCAAAATCAAGTATGCATTGTATCTAGTATATTGATCGCATAATATGATCGAATTCTCTCGACCAATTATTCGAGCTTGATGGTCCTAAACAATAATTTGCTGATTCAACATAAAAAACTAATCATTTTTATTTAGTGTTTCGGTGATTTATTTTCATTTAATATGACACAGGCTCAAATCATTCTAGTGGAAAAATTTTTGTTTTATTTTTTCGAATGGAATGAATCAAAGTATATGATAAAATCAATACGAATTTCAATAATTATAGATTATCTATTGATTTTTTTTTGTCAGTATTTTAAGTTAATTATAGTTGTACCAAGTAAATTAAAACACAAAATCTTTTCTTTTTCAAAAAAAAAAAAACTACATTTTTAAGGTGCAACGAATTTAAATATGTATCTATATGTTCTGTAAGAAAATTCAAATAATTTTTTTTTTATTCTCAAACTTTCTCATTAAATTTTTCAGTATTTTTTTTAAAATTATTTTTCATATTTGAGAGAAAAATAATTGACCACTACACTTCTCTGTCTAAATTTAATTCTCATTTTTTTCATCAAGATTAATTGTCAGTTAATAAATTAAAAAATTAATAAATTTTTCGAAACTGATTTGTTAGTTTAAAAAAAAATAGCTATTATTTTAAACAGCACCTATATTTTGTATTTAGATTATTTTTCATTTTACTTGGATGGAAATTTAAAATAACTATTGAAAGCAGAGTCCGAATTTAATATATAAATATTAAAAATATATTCTATATTTTTTTGCGTTTAAAAAGATTATAATCTATTTGACAATAATGACTTACAATGAACTGCGAGAATCCAATGATCTTGAATATAGTATTGATCTAAAATCACATTATTCGCTCTACATGTAAGTCTGGCGTTTTGATGGCTTACAGTAGGTGTTAATTTTAAAATTGATGTTGTCGTG
>BLXL01011349.1:0-26714 GCA_023170135.1 Acarapis woodi | reverse complement strand
AGCTTGATCATAATTTATATCTTTATCACATTGCAATAAATAAAAATAAATAACAAAGCGTAACAGACTCGAAACATCGCTAATAGAGATTAAATTTTAAAAAAAATTGCGGTATTCAAATATTTTTTTTTAAATTTTTCTTTTTAATATATATTGTTAGTATCAAATTTCAAGTATAATTTATTTTTAGAGATTTGAAATAAAGCATAATGATGATTTTTTTATTATTATTCATATTTATCAATTTATTCTATGTAACCGTAAATCTTTAAAATATTTGAATTGCTTATTATTAATTTGAATATTAACGTTGCAATCACAACTTTATCTCATTCACGAATAAGTAATTCCAATTAATCGATCCAAATTTTTTACTCAACAATGTCACCTAGCATTCTCTACCATTATTCAAATCCTATACTTGTTTTCTTAAAATCAGAAAAGCATTAATTTTTTAATTTTCATCTAAATTTTTTTAGAAATCTATTTCACGATTTTGATTCGAGTTTTAATCCTTAATTAAATTAAATTTTAGATAGATCTATTTTATAATTAAACGATTTAAATTTTTTTATAGTAACACCCGTTTCTCAGTTTTTATCGTTTTCAATAGTCATTTTCCAGTAAAAAATATTTTAGGCGCGCTTGGCCTAATTACATTAAAAATGATTTTTTCAATAAATATAACCTAAAATAATGCGTTTTTTCAATGCATTTGCTTACACCTTGGTTGAAGGACTTTGAATCAAGGTTGATACTTGTTTAATGGTTCTATTTCTAACTATTCATAGTTTAATTCTGTGATCAATAAAGCGTTATAATTATCAATCGAAATTTCATACTTTTAAAAGGCTAAGATAAATAAAAAATATATCAATATTTTTTTATAGCTTTTTACATTAATCGTAATTAATTTTTTTCAATAAAATTTTATTTGCTTTTTATTAATTAGCTCAAATAGAAATTTTTATTCAATTTAATTATTAAATAAAATTTTAGAATATAAAACGATTTACGAAAAGATGAATTTTAATTTCTCGGACTTTTCACGCATTCATGGTTTTTTTAATAAAAAAAAAACAAAATTTCTTAACTTTTTTTTTATGTAATTTGTGATCGAAAAAATTTGGTAATTTTGCTAGAATTCTAAAGTAAATAAATTAGAATCTTGATTATTTAGTTTTGTTGTGAGATGGTTTGAAGATGAACTAAAAATTTTTGATTTATAAGCAAAAAATAAAATTCGAATAAGTCTAAGTCCAAGTTCAAAATTATGCGGTGATTAAAAAATTTCAAATAATTCGTTTCGTCAAATTATTCGAGATTTTTATTCATTTTATTTATTTCAATATTTATTAAAGTTCTTCTTTTTAGCTTTTTCTTGCACTATTTGTATCGATTTATCTCTATTTGACATATGTACCTTATAAAAAAAATTGATTACAAATCTTGTAAGATATTGGACACCAGAGAATTCGTTTCAGAATATTTCCGAGAAAAAATCTAAATTAGAATTTCATAAATTTCAATATTTATTCACAGCTTTAATCTGTATCAACTAATTTTTCTGTTTCTCTAAAAAACAATTATTTATTACTGTATTTGCTTTTGTAATTGTACGGATGGTCATTCATTTTGATAATTCTAATTTGGATCCATTTAAATTAAAACGTATTGATTATCTTTCAACTTGGTATTTTTTTTGGATTAGAATCAAAAAACATCTTTTCGAAATAACCATCATCAAAATGGTATGTAAAAACTTTTTCGCAAGGTTACAATTACCGAGCTATTTGTGGATAATAATTTAATTGATTCAAACGAATAGTGAATTACCTTGTGTATTATTACAGTTTCTTAAATTTTTGTGATTATTTTTTCATCTTTTTTTTTATTTCATTAAAGAAATTTTGCTATAAAATGATTGAAATAAAAATGAAAAATTTATCACCTTAATTTTAAAAAATTAGATTGCATTGAATTCGTTTAAAATTTTTTTTTATTGAAATGAAATTCAGTCTCCTTAAAAAAATAAAGTTGAGAATCCTTGAAATTAAAATTTTGACAAGTCAACTTTATTTTTTTTAACATTTGATTTTTCAAAAAATTTTTAAAAAAAAGCCAAAGGTCATCTAATTTTTTAAATATCAAAAACTGACAAATTATACGACTTTGAAAACTAGCGAATTCTTTTTTTTCGTAACATAGATCAAGCAATTGATTCGGAAGCTAGTTTTGAACACTTAGAATTAGATGATGATCATTCGGTCTCTTGCATCGATTTCAGCAAAAGTGCAAACTTAGTTGAAAATTTTGTGGAACAGCAACAAGACATTAAGGAAAATAACGTTGAATCACGTTCTACTTTAGAATTATCATTCAATCATTTAAACAAACGACAAAAATCTTTTAGTGATGAATCTCTGAACAGCCAACTTTACCAAAGTAGGATAATTAGAAAACGAAGTCAGCGGACATTTTGTGGGAAATTTAAATATCAAGACTCATCATTTGATTATTCGTCTGATCTTAATACATACTTGTCATCGGAAAATAAGCTCACTAAAAATAAAAATCCGTTGAAGCTAAATGATACGGCAACAACTAAATATTGTGATTCTTTATTGAATAATAATCAAAATATTATCAATGATAAAAATGATTTAAACACTGATTTAAATATTTCAAAGAATCGTCAAAATAAATTTTTAGCAAAAAATAATAGCCAAAAGAAAAAGTCCGCTGGTTATTTAATTAGTAGAGATGAATTCAAAAAACGAATCACAGAAAATTTAGATAAAAATGAAAACAAGTATAAGGATTATTTTGATGGCCAATTTGAAAAAAAAACAGTTGAAAAAAAATCCAATAATCAAATTGGTCTAAAAAATGATTTTTCATCTTTATATTACGATAAAAAAAATCAAAACTCTAAATTTTTATCTTCAAGTTCTTTCGATGAATCTAAATTTGATTTCAAAAAGAGCAACGTAACTGCTAAAAGAATAATTATGCTTAAAAATCAAATGATCGATATCGTGAATTCAGTTTCTAAAATAAGTGAAGAAGTTATTTCAGATACAGAAGATAAATTAGCTAGAGTAAGTAATCGTAAAGGAAAACTCATCATGAATCATAGTACTGATGAATTAAATGCAAAAAGTAAATCCAACGATTTGACAAGAACAGCTCACTCATTTGGTAAGGTCTGTTCAAAAAATTCGATTGCATTTGAAAATAATGGTCACAATCATTGGAATAATGATATGAAGTCAAATATTAGACTTCATTCACATCATTTTAATGGGTAAGGAATCAATTTTGATAATAAGTGTTATATCCAATACACTATTAAAATAAATGGATTATGTCACTGTCAATAATCACTAATTATTTTTCATTTGTTATCATTATTAATTATCAGTGCTAAAGTAAAATTTTTTCTGAATAGATCAATGTTCGATTTGGCCTCATGCACGATGAACCAACGAAAAAAATACACAACAATGCTAAAATTTAAAACTCAAAAATGTCGTATTAAGGCATTTCAGGTAAGAGATTTCGAATACAAAAAAGTTAATACTGAATATGTTGATATATTTTATTTTCTTAATTATTATATTTTTGCATTATTTTTTTTTTGTCAGACATAGGAAGAAAAATCGTAATTGACAAAAGTCAAAAATTCTATTTTATTTACAAAATATTTTGAATTTTAGTTCTTACTACAAAGAAAAAGTTAAGTTTAACGTAAAATAAAAGGGAGAATCTAGTCTTAGCAATCTGAAATTTAATGAAATTTTTAAAGTGACCCGAAATTAAATGTAAAAAAAATTTATTGAAACAATAAATAAAGGTATTTCAAAAGAAATAAAGATGTTGCATAAGATTGTGATTAAAATGAAAAATTAACTTAAAAAGTTAATAGATGCTAAATTATAAAATTTTAATTTGATAATCGTCGTATTTGATTGTCAATTTAGTTGCTTTGAATAAAAAATGAAAATTTTCATTGCAAAAATTTTCATCAGTGGTTATTTAAAGAAGATATATATGATATTTGCTAAAATTTTTGAACAATAGTTAAAAATGAGTCACACAAATTTTTCGTAAAAAGTATAATTAATCAGATTGATCTAATTAATAAATTACTGATTGCAGATAAAATATGCGTTTATCATCATTTTACAAAATTTACTTTCAAATTTGCCACCTCAAACTATAATTCAATGATCGATTCTATAAAAGCAGTATTGCTATTAAATTATTAGCAGTCTCTAAAAAATATTCATTTAAATATGATGATAAATGTTTTGCTTGAAATGAAAATAGTATTGTGCATCTTAATTATTTAAAAAAATGAGCTATTCTATTACATTGAACTATTATTTGATTTTTGATATTTATTTAAGAATTTTTTTTTTCAAATCTATTTTCTTTTTTATTTGGTCAAACTTTACTGAAGAAATATCTAGATTTTTTGTATTATTTCGATCAATCACTTTTTTTTTCTCTCTAATTCAAAATTTCAAATTTAATTTAACATTTCTGTATCAAAATATTGGCATAAATTTTTGATTAAATAAAAATTTAATTTAAATTTATCAGTGTTCCAAAAACATATCCGATAACAATTCGATAAAGAGATTTCGATATGCATTTAAATAGAATTACTATGTATATTGGTGATGAAAATTTGATTAATTTTCTTAGAACTTCTTCATCAATTATTTTGCTCCCATATGAATAATTCTGAAATTTCATGAAAAAATAATCCCTAAAAAAAATTTTTATTTAATATATTAAATTTTAGTGAAAAATTTTGTCTTTGCTGAATATGGCATAAATTAAAATGAATTGTTTTCTTTATAATTCTAAGATTTATATATTACTAATCACTTTAAAAAAAAAAAATTTAAATTTCGTCATATTAATCTCATTCATACATAGATTATTCGAATCTATTAGCAAAATTTTTTTTCCTTATTCTAATTCACCATCATAGCGAAATAATATATTCAACCATACATTTCCGAGTCAACAAAGATTTCGCATAAAATCTAATAAAAGATTTTGATATGAATTTTGTTAATAATTTTTTTAACAATTTCATAACAATTTGTTTACATAATCATATAATATTTTCATTTTATTTTAAGAAATAATATAATTTTTCACTGAATATCCCAAGTCAATAATCACGTGAATGATTAAATATTGATTTTATTCTGCCAAATTTTTATCGAAAATTCGATTTCTTAATTTTGATTTAAAAATTTCTGAGCTATCAATCAAAAATGTATTCGTTAATGCAAGAGTAATGTTTAATGAAAAAAAAAATGAAATTTTTTTTGCGGGCAAGAGAACATTTATTAAAATTTACAGAAGAAATTTACTGCTTTATCATTATTAAAATTTTTTAATATTTTACCATTGATAAAAAATATTTTCTGTTTTAATTTTTTTTTTTGAAATGTAATGATTCTTTAATCATAATTTTTGTTTGAAAAAGTGTAAAAACTAAACACTAAGAATCAAAAATATTTCAAATTATTTTTTGTTTATTATAATTTTGAAATAACGTAATTTTTATCCTTTTAAAACTTGAATAAACAAATAAAAATCATCTCATAAAAATAATTAATCAATATTAATTTTTATAGATTTTGCATTTCATATTTTTGAATTTATTTTTTTTTATAGAATTTATCAAGGTCAATCTAATAATATTATAAAAATTCAGAAAAGTTGACTTTTCTCGGTTGACATATTGCCATAATTTTAATTTTTATTATGGAATTAATTTTTATTTACAATTACTAATAATCTTGTGTGCATGTTATCAATATAGATGAAATTTTTCAATTTTTACTCAAAAATTCGAAAAATAAATTTCTCTTATCAGAAGGAGTAAAATTTTTTGCAGTTTCTTTATTATATGATGAGCATTTCTAAATGAGCTCTATAGCCTTAAAGATCATGGATTTCCAAAAAAATAAAACAAGTCATGGATACCTTCTGCGAATATGCTCTCGAAATAAGTGAAAAATAATGTGATTTTGCCGATAATATAAAATTGCACAGTATGATACCTTCATAATGTGCACGAATTGTTTATTACGTACTGGTATTTGTACATTGTAGTTCATTAGACGGCGTAATTTAAAGGCTATGTACTCATTTAATTTTTATAATGTTCTAATATTATTTTTATAGCAGTCTAACAAAGCATTATTTGAAATGACTGCACATTTTAGATGTGAAAATACTTAAAAGTAGTTTTTTATTTTTTTTAAGGATACCGATCTTTTTCCGCTTGTCAATACATGTTGAAAGTATTTTAATGATCTTTTTTCATTCGGAAACTCTATATGTGTCGATGATAGATGCTATAGTTTACAATCGCTTTTTTTCTTCTTTTTTGATTCATCAATTCAGATTTTAGCAAAATGATCTAAATTTTTGACTGATTTCAAAAGAATCGAATTATAGTAAATACATTATTCCAAAATAAAACTGTCTGTCAATTTAAAATTTTTTGCGCCTCATAAGGTTTGTCTGAATTTTAAAAAACTGTCATAGTACGTACGATTTAATTTTAAGTAATGTGATCCGAAATAATTCCTTTTATAAATTTCAAAATGATCTGCAACTCAAATAGACAAAAGAATAAAAAAAAATTATCTAAGTAACCATCTGATTTGTGACTTCGAAAAAAAATTCATAACTGTTAAAAATTTTTAAAAATTTACATTCCTTGAAATTTCTTGTCGAACTTTTTATAATAAGGTTTTGCAAACAGAATTTTTATTCAATATTCAATTTTATTCTCTCTATTTGTCATGTAAACTTTTTTTTTTTTGCGATTTATAGATGCTAAATATATATAAAAAACATGATAAAACATCAGAATGTTATTTGAATTATGACAAAATTAAAATTAATAACATCAGTTCATACTAAGTGATCATAGTTTTACTATTTCTGAAAATTGTGAAAAAATTCTTGAAATCTTTGCGTCTGTTTTTTTTATTCATAAAATAAAATAAGTAAATTTTTATGCAAAAAAATATATTAATTTTGATACTTGAAAAAGATTTATCTATTTTAACGCATGTACCATATCGAAAAAAAATTAAACTTTAATAGCTGTTGTTAACTCATTAGAAAAATTGAATTAAAACTTACTTCAAAATATAAGATTGAAAATTAATTAAGTTCGTATATAAGACATGTTATTTATAACTATATATCTTCATTAATAAGTTTATTTTATTTTTATAATATGATGATATTTATAAAATTTACTGAAATTCAAATATGAATTATCATGTAATTAAAGTTTATTATTTTCTAGCAATCTTTGCTGATCAACTCGCGAATATTTCTTTATTTGTTTTATTATGTATTAAAATTATTAAAATCGATTAATTTATTACTTTGTAAATTATGTATTGAGTCTTTTAGAAATTTTACCCTGAAATTGTTCGAAATTTTGATACAAATATTGAATAAATTTGAGTTAATCTCAATTTGAACTTTTTTTATGTATTTTCTACTAACCCATTGACATTTCGACTAAATTTTTGCGAAATGCACTTCAGCAATTAGTTATAGCGAGAAAAAGTTTAATATAAAATTTATTTCTGATGGTTTATTTTATTTTTTTTTAGTTGTTGTGAATATATTGATTTTTAATATTTGATATGTGTACTAAATTTCTAATAAAATTTGTGCAATGAAAATCTATGAATTTCTATTCTATATACAAGATAATCATTTTCATACTTCTCTAAACTTTCAAAGTTATAAAACTAATAATAGAAAAAACAAGCTTCACCATATACATTAAAAAATTTTTGAAATTAAACTTGTTTTTTTAATTTTGCTAATGTTCTATTCATCAAAACGGAAATCGGTTTTCTTTTTAAATAATTAATGCAAGAATGTAATTAAAATTACACTATAATAAATAAAATTTATAAAAACGATTTCCGGTTTAATTATTTGCTGATCTCTAATTAAATTTTTATATTTCTCAGAATTCTCGAAGAGGTATATCTTAAAAACCAAAATCAGCATTATGTCTAGAATGTGATTAATAGTTCCAACAAATTCAAAAATAGATTTTGTGTTTATTTTGCTTTTAGACATTTATCGTCAAAATTATCAAAAAGCAAATTTGATTTATAAAATAAAATCAAAATGTATGAATTTGCACTTTTAATTGATCAATAATGATCGTAAATTATCCTATTTTACATTTTTTTTATTGTCATAATCTAATTAATATATTGGACATCTATATAGAACAAAAGGATCGCTAAATAATTTTAAATTGATCTTCTTTGCTTCAATCATAAAATTTATCACTGATTTCTATTACTTATGAGTAAAAATCTTTTAAACAAGAAATCATTTGATTTTATCATACATTTTATCGATTATAACATTTGACTATATATATTTTATCAAATTTTGACCTTACATATTAATAAATTCAATAAAATTTTTTTTCCTCAAATAATTTTTTTGTTATAATATTTTCACTGATGATAAATGAAACCACTATTTTATTTTGATGTTCTAGCTTCAATAAGATATTAGAATTTAATTTCTCAATCAATCTATGATTGATTATTTGAAAAAAATTCAAATAATCAAGTTAAAATATTTTTATTTTCAAATTCCGTTATCCAATTTTCTAATATTTTAAAATTTTTCCAACAAAACAATCAAATAGATTTTTTGTTGATTTTCAAATCAAAAACAACTGATTGATCCACTCACTAGAAACAGAAATTCAATTAGCATCACATTTATCAAATATAGTGAGACTTTAGAAAACAGTTCCGGTTTGTCTCTATATTCTAGAAGGCCTAAAAATATTTTAATTTCGTTATACATTTATTAATTTTAGTAAAATTAAAGTCACTAAAATAATTAGATAAAAATTTTACTATTTTAATTTTTTTTTTTTTGGAAACTTGTAATTTAGAAAATTTTTGTATCAAAGATCTTAATCAAATGTTTTAAATTTCTATTAAAAATTTTACAGATTGCGTTTCTTATATTTGAGTTAGTTTTTAGGTCTATTCCACTCATTTAAATTAATAGACTTAAAATATGATAAATTTTTTTTTTGATTTATAGCTATAATTTAATCAAATTACTATCTTCGATGATTGATAAAAAATAAAACTAAAATTATATTTTTTTAATTTTGTTTTTTAAAAAAAAAAATTTTTTTCAATGTAGATTATGAAATTATTTTGAATATTGCGAAAATTCGGATATTAAAATATTTTAGGTGCTGAGCATCCAATTCGCATGGCACATCATATACGAGTTTCATACATATTTGTTTAACACCATAAATTTTATACGAAATAAACACTTTTGTGAAATTTCAATTATATATTTGTTGAATTATAATTTTTTGATTAAATATAAAATCTTGATGAAATGAATCACATATGAATTAAGAATATAAGAATCTTAAAAAGATGAGTTCGATTGTGCGTATCATTCGATTTGCATATGTTCAAATCAAATAATTTACGTGTTTCAATATTAATTTTTCTTTTCTCCTATAATATATTTAATATGCCGGAAAATTTCATTTTTTTTCTAGATTTTGATTAATTCAAAGACAAATTGATAAATAAGGTTTTAATAATTTTGAGCCTAATTTAGCATTAAAATTATATCCATTCTAAATCGCTTTCGTCAATATTTTTTTAAAATTTCTCAGAAATTATGCAGTATTTCGATTTCTAAAAGCAAAATTAATTTGGCCACTCATTTTATTTAATGACGTAATATTTTTGAATATAAAAATTTAAAATCTGATTTCTATTTAAAAGCAAAAGAATTTTTGTCATATAGAGAAGATAAAAATAGATAAGAAAACGATATAGAAAATATAAATAAATTTATTTGATTCTTCATTTTCAATAAATTCTATAAAATTCACGAGAAAAAATTCGATTTTATTTTCCAAGAAAATGATTACTTGTGTTACCAGATGATCAGTTTATTTTCGAATTTTTATTAGGATTTTGAGAGATAAATATTTTTGAAAATTTGATAGAAATTTGAAGAAACTAAGATTATCACTGAAACTCAAAGTAATCGATCATGACAACTTTCTTTCATATAAAAAATTTCAGTTCAGAAATAAATTTAAAGTTCGTTAATTTTTAAACTTTTGATTAAATTTAAAGCTGAAACTCAATAAAATTAAATTTTGTTTAATCCGTTCGAATTGAACAATATAGTCTAGGCGTCTTAGAAGTTTGAGTCCCTTTCGATAAAAAAATTGTTTTTGTTTAATTAATATCTGATTTTTTTTAACGAAAAAAAAATTTTAAATCTCATTATATGATTGATGACAGATAATTGTTGAACAATAATGTATATTATAATACGCTTATTAAAATTGTTCATATTATTAAATGATGTATACTGATTTGTTTTTTCTTTTATGTAATAGCACAATAAGTGTTTTTTATTAAGCGTCAGTATCTCTTAGAATAAAATCAATTTTATTCTATTTCAAAATGATTTAAAGGAATCTCAAAAAATGACTAAAATTTTTTATTTTATCCGTTATCAAGTAAAAATAATGAAAACAAAAATACAATCAGCTAATAATACATTGAAAAAAATTATTACAAGCTAATAAAAAATCAGAATTAAACTTTGTTGAAGTTTCCTCAAATTTTTTCGCCTTAATGGCAAAAATAATTCACTTTTTCTTTAAAATCTTATAGTCAAATTTAGGACATTTTTTTTTACAATTTCAAATTCACAGATTAATTTATATGATTTTTCGTTAAAATTTTTTTGAAAAATATTTTTAGCTTGGACGGAACATGGTAAAATTTCAAGAATTTTTTTTCTTTTTTTATTCATTGGTTTCATAAAATGGATTTATTGACTAAATCACAATTTTTATAAAAATTATTTTTTTTTTATAAATTAAGTTTATATTCGCAGTTCATATTTTAGCAATCGTAATCTCATTAATTTAAAATTTGCATTATTACGTATGCCAAATGAGAAACAAACCCCAAAACATTATTGTTTAAATGATAATAAATGATAATTGGCAATGACAAAATGTTAAACATACATAAAATATATTCCATTATGCGTTGAATTATTCTGATAGCTTTCATCTTAATTTTGTTTATAAAAAATATTTTAGTGCAATATTTGTGATTGCATGGCTTTTCGTAAGAAAATTTTTCGCTTTCTTGTGATAAAAATTTATTTTTGGTGTATTGTACAAAATATTATTTATTCTCATGTTCAAGCATATTTTTAATCTTCAATACCTAACCATTCTTTTTACCAATGAATCTAATTTTTAAAATTTGAAAATGTATTTTTCATTTTTAAGGCAAAAGATATAATAAGATTTAAGACTATAGAAAATTATATTTAATAAAATGTGGCTAAAAAATACGTACACACGAGATTTGTCTTACTATCAATATTTACGTCAGTCGGTGTATAAACATTCGAATTACGAATAAAATTCTTAGGTTTACTATTCTATGATGCGCATGAGATGATTTAATGCACATACCAATCAAAGTTGCCGCTGAAAATTTTCGTTGCGCGGATATTATTAGTGGTAAATTTAATAGTGACTATGTAACAGTATTATTTCTATGAAATGTAATTTCAAAATAACTAATCTTAAGTTTAGTTCCATTTTTTTTTGAATTATGTGAAAAGTAGTGTAATATACATTGCATTTTGCAATTTCACAATTTATAAAGATAAAAAATTTTGATTAATTGTATTCGTAAATTTAAATTTTCAAGTAAAAAAATACACTTTAAAAAAAAATTATTTTATTAATTTCTTTCAACTTTTTTGCTTAAATTTTTTGATGATTCACGTTCAAAATTTTTGAAATTCATTAGAATTAAATAAGTCTTTTTTTCTACAGAATTCTTCCGAACACTAAAAATTTATATTGACTACAATTGAAATGAGTTGTTTTAATCATAGAATGTAGAATTTTTTTTTGAATTTTCAAATATTTGAAACATTTTTTTTTGTAGTTTTTCGAAGTCATTTACAATATAACAAAATTTTCAAAAAAATAATTAAAAAATTAATAATCATGAACTCTCTTTCTTTGATTTCCTATAAAGATGTAAAAACAAAGTAAAGACTAGTCTAAAAAACGTATTAATATTTTTTATATTTCAATTTTGAGTATATAAATGACGAGGCCTTCCAAAATCAGATCTCTTAAAATTATCAAGTGCGTTCAAATCTTAATTCAAAATGATAAAAAATTTTGTACAAATCATTCGAATTAATTGTGAAAAGTTATTTACGAATTTCCCGCAAATATCTGATCTCGTTTTCATATTTTATCATCCAGTTTTTTTTTTTGATAAGCATTTTTTATTGATTCATATATCTTTGTAAAAATTGTTCTTTTTCATACTTGATTCTAGATTACATTTTAGTAAAAAAATTTATGGGTCCATCTCAATCATAAGTTTTGTGCTCAAATTAATATACTCTAATTTTAAGCTCATGACACTAAAAAAGAGGCTCATTGGATTTTTTTTTTCAATTTATTTGTTAATTTAAAAATCAATAAGAATTATTTATCAATAGCTTAATTGAGAAAACATTATTGAAATTTAAATACAATCAATGTTGCTAAGGGTAAAAATATATGCAAGCTTTAGTCGTTTTAATTAAAATTTTTTTTATCAGCAATGAAAGCTAAGTAAATCATGTTAAAACGTGTAAATTCGCATCTCAAAGTGCGTAAACCAAAATTTCTACAAGTGCATGGTTTAAAAACGGTAAGTGCAAATTCGAAGTTTTTATCAAAGTAAAATTTTTTCTTATTCTACTTTATTAATAACAGAAATGAAATTAAAAATTAAAAAAAATAACAAAAATAAAAAAAACATTCAATTCATAAAAAAATTAAAATTTACTAAAAAATAATTTCATTTAAAATTTATCGATCTTTAAAAAGATGTTGATTATTATATTATTTTTCATTTTATGGCAATTTTTTTTATTTACATTTAAATTTTATTGAAAATTGACTCATGAATCTAAATATCTATCAAGAGTAATTAAGAATTTTTATTATTAAATATGCTTCCATGTATGTATCGCTAGAATATTTAAAATCGATTGTTTTGATAAATATTCGATTTGAATTTTTTATCAGTGCTTGAATATATTAGACAAATTATTCATAATCATTTCTAAAAATAAAGCAATAATAAATAAAGATAATTAAAGCAAAAAAAAAAAATTATCGTCAGCTCATGTCAAGAAATATAAAATTATAATCGCCACATAAGAAACGATAAGTTTTTTTCTTTTTTAAATTTTATTTTATAATTTAGGTATATTTTTAATTTATTTTTTTGTTTTTTTTTTTGTTCAAAACTTATTATGAATCATTAAAAATGTTTTTAAAAAAAGAAAAATTTCTTCAAGAATTTTAAATGCTTCAAAATTTTGTAAATGACCAGAGAGATTTTTTTATATTTTAAGTAAATCAACAAAAGTTTGCTATCATGAGTGAATATAAAAATATAATGTGAATCTTTTCTCTACCATTTTATATTTTGCCAATGAAAAGCAAAAAAGGGTATTCGTTGAGACTATTTTTGAAATTTTAAGCCTAAGCCAATTGATTTTTTTTATATTTTCCAAAAAACTAATCGATCTATAAATTTGCATTTTAAATTTATCACATGATCATCAAGGGTAATAGTTTTTGCTTATTTCTTAAAAATTTGATAATTTTCTTAAGATTTTTTTTTCAATCATGAAACTATTTTAAGTATCAAACTGAAATAAATAAAAAATTTTTAAATTTTGGAATTCAAAATTCGATAAGAAACTTTAAATTGAAAAAAATATGATAAGCAAATTAAATAATTTTGTGTAATTAACTAATTAAAAAGTTAATTAACCAAAGCTTACGTCATGGATTACGAAATGCAATTTATGTGCCGATCAGTTTTTTTGAAATTAGATTTTTGTTATACTTTTTATCTTTTTCAATATTTGTGTGGTGATCCGTGAATTGATCTTTTAAAAATGACTCAACAGCAAGTCTCTTGATACTTTTACTTTAGAATTCAATGATAGCTACCGATTCATTAAAATTGTACTAAATTTTATAAAAGGCACTATTTCCGGACCACAAAGTACAAAATTGAATTTTTATTCATAAAATTCATTTATTCAAATTTTTGAAATACAATTACTTCAAAAAAGATTGCCAAAAATTTTTTATACTTAATTATTCACAATCAAAATTTTACAAATAAAAGGTAAACAGGAAAAAAGTATTTGACTTAATTAATCGATTGTTATATCGATCGGAATGAAGATATTAAAGATTGAGAGAATTTGAGTATATAGTAAATAGACTTTATAATTTCAAACTTTAAGAAAAAGACGATTGATTTCTTGTTTATCTTATTCTATCTACTAATTTGAGCAAAAAATAAAATAAAATAAACGAAATAAATAAATATATTGAGTTTTATTTCAAAAATTATAGCCTTTAAATTATATGGTTTCCATAGTTAGATCCTTTTGACTTAATGAATTTAATTTAATTAAAATGCTAACGACATTTTTAATCTATTCTGTTCTAAAAAAAATTTTTTAAAATTGAGATAAAATTTTTATAATTTGCTATCGCAAAAAATTTTTGATCTATTATATTTTTCTATAATAAATTATGGAAAAAATTTTGAATTAATTATTTAAAAAATCTATTTTATCTACAATAAAATATTAGGGCGAATCAAATTATTAATTGATAAATTTTTCGTCGATGAATAAATGATAGAGAATTTTCCATACGAACAATATTCAACTTCAAGTTTATCATATGATAAACTGAATTTTCTGACTACAATTTTGATTGATGATTCTAAAAAAAAGAAATATTAATATCCATTTGCCAAAAAGTCTATAGGCAAAGAATTGATTTTTTCCTGTGACGACACATTGCACAAATAAAGTTTGCGAATAAAGTTAAAAAAATGCCAATAATTCATTTATATCAATATTCAAAAATGTGTAAAAATAAAATGAAAAACAAAAAAATTCATTCAAATTTTAAATCATATTATTTTTTTTTTAAAGTATTTTTTAACTTTAAAATTTTTATCGAAATGTGTGGTTATAATTTTTAAAAAAATAAGTTACTGAAGTGAATTTCATAAAATTTTTTTTGTAGTACTAATATAATTGAAAATCAAATTTAAAAAAAAAATTTGATTTAAATTTCAGAATTTAAACAAATGAAAATTATAAAAATTGTCTATTTTGATGACTAAAATCAACATATTTAGAGATTTGTTTGCCTCACATAGATGTTCCTATCAAATTTTATTCGCTTGTTATCTAATATGTCGTGTGTGTAATAGTTTTTAGTCAGTAAAACGCATCGATCTAGAAGATTTATTGGTCTAAAAAAATTGAATATTACAATAATAAAAAATTTCTTTGACAGTTGTAAAGATTGTCAAAAATTATTTTTAGTAAGTTTGATGAATGTCATTCCCACATTTGAAAAAAGAATTTTTTTAAAAATTTTTGATAACAAGAATAAATGCCAAAAATTATTGTTGAAAATCAGAGTTTTCTTAATATTTACTTAAAATAAAATAATTTGATGGCGAGTAAAATTTTTTTATGAAAATTTTTTGTAAGATGTCTCTTTTTTAAAAAAAATGAAAAAAAATATTTATCTTGATTCATATTTCAAATTATTCCCCATTTTCACAAATACTGATTTTGATATTTTTATGAAAATTAAAAAAAAAGTAATCCATTGTTGTCTTGTTTTTTGATTTGCATTAATACTTCTAATCCTCTTTAAAAAAAAGTTCTATTTTTGGGTGGTTATTATATTATTTAATAAAAAAATTTTTGTTTTGGCGATTCAATTATCACCTAGTGTTAATGTTATTGAAAAAAAATAATAATTTGAAAATAAAATTAGAGATTGCGATATAAAAATAAGTAAAATTTTTCTTTTCCAAGATAGTTTTGAATGTTTCTTGTTTTTTCATATAATGTACTTTTTATATAAATTTCTTCGTTTTTTACAAATCAATTTTCTTTAAATATTTCTTATTTCAAATAAATTTTAATACTTAGTACGGAAACAAAAATTTACGAAAATATTTATGTCGACTAATAATTTCGTAAATCTTAATCGCGTTAACAAACCATGCAGAATGAAATTGAAAAAAAAATCGGTTTATTTTACAAAGATTAAAAATCATTTAAAGAAACGATTATTGTTTAAGTAATAATTAAAGGATAATTTGAAGTTGCATATTATGAAATGAAGTTGAAAAGCCAATTTTCATTCAATTGTCAAATTAGAAATTCTCATATAAGAATTCGATTTTGAATTTATCTCGCATTGTCGAGATTGATATTTTGGATTTTTTTTTAATTTTAATTTAATTTTATAAATTTTGATACATGATAAAAAAATTTCGGGATTTTTTATTTGTAATGATAAAAGGATGTTTTTATTTTTGATTTGAAATTCAATTTTTTAGATTAGAAATTCTGATTAGGTAAAGTTTTAATTCATTTTGATAAACATCGCACATATCTTTTAATTATGGGTAAAGAAAATCAAGCTTTGTTATTTTAAGTACCATTTTTGAAATAAATTTTTTTCTTTTCATTTCATACATTTCGAATAAAAATATCTACTTATATTATCGATTTCATAAATTCAATATGCTTTTTACATGCTACTCAAAAATTCGGTAAAATTTTTAATTCATAATTGATTTGATAGAAAGTAAAAATAAAGATCTTTTCATTATAATTGTTAGTATTTTCAGTTTGGTTTTTTAGCCAAAAAATTTTGAAAATCAATTTCGAAAATTTTGCTTTCTCGAATAAAAGCTAAAAGAATTCTAATTTGAATTTGATTTCAATGATTCAAAAAATTATTAAATATTAATTATTTTTAGCTGTATAGATTAAAAATTTGCATTATTTTTATTATTATTAATTATCTCAACTTACTTTAGTATTATTGCTGGACTTAAGTTTTTTGAGAAAATTAAATAATTAATACCCGTTTAGAAAAATTCACACCGAATTTCAAATAAATCTGTCTTTATTTTTCTAAACTAAAAAGTTGATTGCTTTTCATCTTTTATTATTAATGTGGAAGTTGGTACAGAACCATTCAAAAAAAAAAAGACTTGAATTGACAAATTTCAAAAATTTCAAAGATTAAAATTCATAATAAAGTTTTAATTTCATTTATTAAACTAAAAATGTTAATTTGTAAATATATTTGCCAAACAAAATGAAATATTTCAATTTAATTTTTAGCTTGTAAATTCAATATCAAAATTTTTTTGAGTGAAATAATTTTTAAGCAATTTTTAAAGCGAATATATTTTCTCTAAATAGCATAAACTATAAGCAATCTATTTTGATTTTGAACTAGGAGACGACTCATAAAACAAAAGAAACATTTATATTATCCTCAAAACCATATTACAATTAAATTTTTCTGTCATAGTGTATGAGCTCTGAAAATAAGCTGATAATGCTAATATCTATTAATTCGCATTTTGAAAAATATTTTGCATGTATTATTTCAAAATTCAAAATTTTTCGACTTAATTTTTATTTTTATATTTTTATCATTAATACTGAAGATTCATAAATGCTCATTTGAATTATATTAGATTTCCATAGAAATCTCCGTGATAATGATGTTCAAAATTATCAAATAAATTGTAGGAAAATAATGATGATTGATCTAAAATTTGTGCTTAACACAATTTTAAGAATTTTACCTAAATTGACACATGTTTCTGATATCATATTATATATTTATCCATTAATTTTTTTTTAAATCTTGAAAAGTAGTTTTTTTTCTTTTATCGTAGATCAAACCAATCAATTTAATTGATTAAATTAAATTCATTCAATGAATCTCAAATTAAAATCAATATATTGTTTCATAAGTTTGATCTAATATCCAAGTATCGATGTGAAATATTTAATTTCGAAGCTATGTTTTCAATATAAATCTATTATATATTGAAAATTCATAGTTTATTTATACACAGGGAATGAATTATTTTTTAATATTCACCAATATTTGTTTCAATATTAACAAGGAAAATTCATGTTAAAATTTAAGTCAAATCGAAACAGTATAAATTGTAATTTATTAAGCTTCCAAAGAAAAGTAGCTTCAAGCTAAAATTATAATTATATAATCATTGTGTTTTATTTAAATGATTATATTAAAATTTTGAATAGATGCAAGCATACATCCGCTAGGAAATTGTGATTTATAACGTAAAAAATAATTGAGCTAATATATCATTTCTCTATGTTCACGATCATTATGAATAATTGTCAATTTAGTTGTTTCATTGTGAAAAAAACTTTCGTTTTATGGGGCAGAGAATAAATCTATATAGACAAATCTTTTTTATTTTTTAAATTTTGAATAAAAAAATTTAGCATACAATTTATCCGATTTTTTTTTTATGGATTTTAAAAGGTATTACCTTTCATTCATAGTTCGATTTTATAAATCTTATTAAATTACGTCAATTCTTTATACATAGATCATTTTTGAATAATGTCACATGTAAAGTTCATTGAAATTAAATTAATGTGAATTTTATTGCGATTGTATTGCCTAAAATCAATCTCAAGAAAGTCACAAAAGTCGAATACATTGGATAAAAAAGACAATTATTGAGCAACAATGTCTCTCATATTCATAGATACATTCGAACTTTAATGATATATATATTCAAAGATCAAGTCTGAAAAAATTTTGCTTTTTTTTACAACAGTCAACGCGAAATGACATATCTTTCCGAATTGAACTTTATTTTTCTTTAAATATTATATACATATTTTCGGGTAATTTTTTGGATTGAAATCATAAATTTTTTTTTTCATAAAAAACAAAAATAACAATACTGAAATTTTTTTTTTCGCATTTTTCTAATCAATTTTTTTTCTCAAAATCTTAAAAACTTTTAACAAATTTTATTTTTGAATACAACGATTTTCAACCGATTTTTTGTTTCGTTTTTCTGATGAAAGTTTCCAAAGATATTGCTTTTCATATATATTATTCCTTTTTATTTCTTTGAAAATTTATTAAGTTTTCAAAACAATCCATGTTTTACAAAACGAAAAAGTCTTAGTATTGAAATTCAGTTAAACGATATCAATAAGACCAATAAAAATTTTTAAATAATTTGTAAAAAATTTAAATAAAATTGAATAAATAAATTATTTTACCTTGAATTTATTTATTATCAAATAAACTGTTTTTAAGAAATAATAATAGGTTCGCAAAAAATTCATGCCTTATGTTCAATTGATTACTATTTCTTTATGATTAAGTATGTTAAATTTTCACATGAGTATCAATACTGAGCTAAATATGTTCAAAAATCTTCCGTTGTAATTAGATTTATGTGAATGTGATTGTAATTCTCAAAGTAAAAAAAAATTTACTTTTTGAACTTCATTTTACCCATTAATATTGAAAAAAATAGTAAAAATTATTCAGAATTTTTTAATTTGATCGTCTCTTTATTAAATGAAAATGGTGACTCTATTTTGCTAAGTTTTTCATGTATCTTTACAATCAAAATATTTTAGGACTACGTCTCGCGTCGAAAAATTTCGGCAGATTGGTAAATTCATTTTTAGAGACTTCGAATTCAAAAAATAGCAATTATTGATTCAATGCAAAATATTTGATATTCAAATTTTGTGAAAAAAATTTCAATTTAGATTCTGGCCTTTAAATTTTTTTTTGACTGAAATAGATAAAAGAAATCACAAATTTTTTTAAGATTTATTGAATGAATTGAGGTGAAAAAACTAGTAAATATATATTCAGGAAATGATTTTTGATTGATTTCTAATTTCGATAAAAAAACTTCAAATTCAAATGATTTAGTTTTTAATTAATTTAAAATTTTTAAATTAAAATGAAAAAAAAAAATCTGAATTATATGAAGGAAAATTAATACTTAAAAATTTGAGCCTTTTGAAAGATGAAAATGAAAATCTAATAAGTTTTCAAGTTTAACAATATAATATGTAAATAGTATTGAATTTTTATTATCTTCTTTTTTTCTAAAAAATTCATAGAAATAAGAAAAAATTTATATATAATAAATTTGTAAAATAATTTTCTTATAGAATCAGAAAAAAACAAAATTGATTTTTTTGTAATCTTGGAAGTAAAATGAACCATATGGGAAAAATACTCTCATCAAAATTGATTTTAAAAATAAAATTTTTTTGTCTAATTTTGAAATATAAGTAAAAAAAAATTTTTTGAAAATAATTTCTTATTCAAAATATTAAGAATCGATTTATAATAATTCAAAATGAGATATAAATTTTTTTTAGACTACGATTTATATTTTATCAAGTATAATTCTTTCAAGTTATAATGAAAGTTGCAAAGTTATCGCACGTAAAGGAATTAGGCTTTGATCAAATATTTCAAATTCTTTTATACAAGTTGAAAATTTTAAAAGTTGGAATTTGTTTTTTACAATAAGAATTCAAAATACTTTCTATTGATTGAATCTTTTTTTCAAATTTACTGTAAATTTAAAATTATTATTTTATTAATTATGTTGACCTGTGAAAAATAATGCGTGAAAAAATCGCAAATTCTCTTATTGACTAAATTTTATAAAAATTCGAAATTAATTGTTGAAAAAATTTCAACAATTTTTAAATAATATTATAAGCTGAAATTTTTTGAATCGATAACTTATGGTGATTATATATGTCATGTAATGAGAATAGTTTGAAAAGAAAATAATTTGTAAAGTCATTAATTATTTTTCAAACAGATAATAATGGTTAATGAAATAGTCATTACTAAAAAGACTCTTTTTTTTCAAATTATTTTTAATTTCTCATTTCAAGAAAACAAAATTAGATATCCTGATATATTAATAATTAAATTTTTAAAGTAGTACAATTTTATTAAATTAACCAATAATTATAAGGCATTTTCTCCAAATTAGTAAAATTTAAAAGTTAAAATAAAATTTGGAAAATTAAAATAATTATTCAGTTCGATTTAAAAGCAATAAATATCAGAAATTTGAATTTATTAAAATACAAATAATTAATTATTCTTGGAAATTTCAAATTTATGAAAGAAAAAAAATATAATGACCACTGCTCATTCAACTTTTAATGTATACTCTCTTTTTTTACAAAAAGATATTCTTCAATGAGTCAATAAGTTTATCATCATTCTAGGTAAACGAAGTACTTTTTTTTTAAGTTGGTTAAATTTTTGCACTGATTGCCTAAGCAATCAAAAGAATTTTTCTAATTTTCAAAAAATTAACACTTTAACATATATTTTCATCAAATTATAAAAAATGCCTGCGAATATATTCAAAAAATAGTTGGCAAAATCATTTTTTAATGGTAAAAATTTATTAGTATTAATTCTTTTCAAAATTTACAGTTAGAGTTTTTAATTTTGACCATAAAGCGATCTTTTTGAAAATTAAGAATTTGACTTATGAATTTCATACAAATCAAAGTAAAATTTCTTGCTTTCTTGTACAGAATTCATTCAAAAAAGAGGCACTTTGAAATGGAATATTTTTTTATATGAATTTTGATTGTTTTTTCATATATTATCACTATTACTCATTTCTTATTTGTGGTTGGTCATTTGAATATAATTTTGAAATAGTATAACACATATTGAAGAACTTAATTATAGATTTCTTTATTTTAAGGCTTATCGAAGCAAGAGTTTGACCCGAATCGATTGTTTAGATGATAAAGATTTAAATAATAAAGAAGATAAATCTAGTCCAACTATACGTAAGGAAGCACATCATTATTCTGCATCTTCTTCAATTTTTTTATCGCCCAAACATGATCATGAGTGTTATGTGCAAGACTTTGATCCTGCCAAGCACGAATGCTTACCAAATTTAGATGCTTATGATGATAATCACAAAATTCGCCAACAATCAAAAAACGAAAATTCCAATGAAACAACTGATTTTACAAGTTGTTCGTTAACCACATCAGGTCATTCAATTGTAAATGCTCAAGGAGATTCATTGATTGTACCAAATCTGATTAATTCAAGCACAAGTTCATCAAAAGAAAATGACGAAAACTATCCCAATAAAACTATTGTGCATCGCGGTAATAGTGCAGATTCGATTGATGAAAATCAATCATTGCTAAAACAAAAACATCAATCTTTTGTAAGTTTCGCTTTTTAAATCATTGAAATTAGTTCGATTTTTATTTGATTGCTAATGAATAAATAATCGAAAACTCATTTACTCAAACACACAAAAATTATAGAATACAGTCAAAAGACGTGGGGCAAAAATAGTGTCGTGTGAAGATTTATTGGATGAAAATACCAATAGTCGACAGTATAAACCAATAAGCACAAAATCACATCATTATGTATCTCGCAAAACAGGCAGCATTTTTTCAAATCCTTTCAAAAATGGTAATTTTATACCTTCTATATTTGAAAAAAAAAAATTTTCATTCGAATAATAATTTTATTGTTATATTGAAATAGAGAAAGAAAAAATGGAACAATTGACCGAATTATTAAATCATTATAGTATTCATGGTATTCCAAATTTAGGCAACAATTACGAAAAATCGCATTTAAAAAGTATTTCAAGACAAAGTTCACAATATTCTCAACAACTTCCTATTAGAACCAATTATGGAACAGATAATAATAATTCTTCGAGTAATATAACTGGGAATATGACAAATGTTTTGACAAATATTGCAACACTATCAAACCAACAATCGACCGCTACGGGACAACATATGCTTTCCTTAGGTACATCATTTTCAAGCACAAGCGGTATTGGTAATGTTACCACTGCCATTGCTGCTGCTGGAATCGGATTACCGTCTTCTCAACTCACTTCCATAAATCAATCAAACATAGCAATAACAGCAACCAAAAAGGGTCACACACCATTGCGAAACTCAAAATCCACATCAAGCAGTCTTATGAATAGTCAATATCAAAACGAACAAATTTCTAACTATTCTGAATCAAATGAACAATTCATCAATGAAGGTAGATTAATATATGCAGAAGCGTAATTATTATTATGACTAATTTACAACTATTAATAATTTTTTCTTTATAGATTCGACAATATCCATAAGTCATTATAATTCGAATGAAAAGCAGAAAGCATTTAAAAATCGATCAAGAATCTTTAAACAATCTTCACTAGAGCAGACTTTTATCGAAGATGAGCTTTTATACTTAGAATCTGATTGGTCAGTTATAGTGAAAAACCCAAATGATTTAAATCGCAAAATGCACAATCAACAAGATGCCATTTGGGAATTGATTACAACGGAAGTGTCTTACATACAAAAATTGAAAGTGATTACCAATTTGTTTCGTGATTGTTTGGTTTCATTGCAATGCGAAGGTTTACTAAACGATATTGATACAAATAAGATATTCAGCAACATTGATGAAGTTATTAATTCTAATTTAAATTTCTGGAAAAATCACCTTCTTATTATGCTCAATCATTCCAGATATACTGGTGAGGTTCTTAATCCAAAATTTATAGCTAAAGGATTCTTTCAATTTGATGAAATTTTTTCGCCTTATCGAACTTATTGTGTTGAACATTTAGTTAGTCTCCATTACGTTAAAAAAAAACAAAAAGAAAGTGACCTCTTCAAGACTTATATAGCCGTAAGTATTGTGAAAAATTTAAAATAATCGGGATATTTATCAATATATATAATATATATTGATATATATATAACATATGTAAAGCGATAAAAAAAAAATACTTTTTTCATTTACAAATCAAATTTTTCTGTCATTTAATTCACTAATTGAAATTTAATTGAATTTTTAATTTTCCTCAAAAGTGGTGTGAGACCCGAAAAGACTGCGAACGCTTGCACATAGTCGATTTACTTGTGAATCCTATGCAAAGGTTATTATTTTTTTATGAAATATTAAATTATAAAAAAAATTAAAAAAAATTATGGTAGAAAAATTTGCAATTTAATTGCAATTTTGTATACTTTTAAAAATTTTGTTCAAATCCAAGCGATTCTGAAATTTTATAATATTGATTTTTTTTTGGGTTTAATTCTAATTTTTTCAAACGAATTTCTCTTTTTTTTTTGCAGACTTACAAAATATAGTTTGCTATTGAAAGTGATACAAGCCAAAACGGAAAACGAAGAACAACTTAAAGCATTAAAAAAAATGGTTTGTTATTTTTTTTTGAGCACAATATTGATCATTTTTTGATTTATTTGTCATTTTAAAATTTGCAAAAAAAAAGAGGGAAATGCTGAATTTTACTGAACTCTATTAATAATTAAAATTGATTTCGAAATTATCAAAGTTCCTAAATTGTAAAATCATCTAATTTTTTAAGTGCAAGATGGTTTTAAATATAATTTTAGTGGGCTAGTTAAATATTAAATTATTTTAGAATGCTAATTTTCATTGGATATATTTATTCAGATTTATTTTTAAGTTTCTCTTTATATTAATTTATTATATTTTTTTTAAATTCAATTTAATTTTTTTTTTCGAATAAAGAATGAAAATGTCGAACGGTTTGTGGCTAGTGTAGATAATTCACTTTCGAAACGTAATTTGCTCGAAAAATTGAATCTAATCTCAAAGAGGATTGAAAGTTATGATGTAATCGAATCAAATAATGATGAAGTAGATAAAGTGAGTAAAATTTTTTAAAAAAAAATTCATTCTAATTGAAATAAAAATAATCTATCCCTATCTAATTGTTCAATTCGTTAATTAGATTATAAAAGAGTATCGTGATCTGAATTTGCTACAGCCGATGATCGGTTGTCCGACAGATGAAGTTCGCCAGCTTTTGTTAGAAGTCAGCGGTCTTAAACTCAAAGATTCATATAATTCATCTAAAACCGATGTCCATTGTTTATTATTTACAGATTTTCTGTTGATTTGCAAACAAATTAGCAAACGTACCTCAGATCGGTTGAAAATTATTCGTCAACCATTTTTAGTAAACAGGCTGCGCAGTCATGAATTAAAGGATCAGAGTGGACTTGTTTTAATTTATTTAAATGAGATGAATGTAGCAAGTACATTTTTCACACTTTATACGAATGATACACGTGTGTGGATCCAAAAACTCAAAGAAGCGAAGAGAATACTTAAAAATCTTCAACAAATATCAAAAGAGAAGGAAAAGCTTGCTTTAATAAAAAGTAAACCTGTTCAAGCAGTAAAATGCACTGAAGATGAAAATTCAGAAGATTATGATTTCACAAATACAATACTAACAAATTCAAACGATTCTCAACATCAATCTTATCTTCAAAATCAACTTTTGCTTTCATCACAATTCTCATCATCACAATCCAGTCTGATAAAATCACAATCAAACTCTGTAGATCAATCGGAAACAAGTGCGTATGGTTCAAATTTAGTACTAGCCGCACCAGCAAACACGCCAAACACACTTCTTAATTTACAGGCCAAATGCTGTATAAATTGTGGCCAACAAATCAGTGTACCCATCAAGCAGACCATTAAACAACCTACAACTACCAACCAACAAATCGTGCTTAAACAAAAAATACTGCACCAAGATCAACAATCAAGTTTTACTTCTACAACTTTTGGCTCTATATCCACATTAGAGAGTTGCAGTGTTTGTAATTTCCCAAACAGCACAAATATTACCACGAACAATAATCTAGTAATAACAACCACAGACAATCCTTCGAAAACGGTGAAATTGCATATAGCAAATGATAGCGATCAACAAAAGCGTAAGGTTATTTCTGACACAACTAGATCACAAAATCAAAATCAGATTCACTCGAAGTATTTACTCAATGCAAATATGAGTCTCATGCAACCAGATGTAAATAATCAACAACGGGCTATCAGTTTTGAGCTGGGTGAATTACGAAATCCAAGCATAACGGTAGACGATCTAGATTGTTTAGGTAGATCACAAAGTATGGAGAGACCAATGCATAGTCCAACATTTTTAAAAGTTTCTTCTTTACGTCCTGAACGAAGAGCGTTTCTTATCAAAGGTAGACCTACTAATATAAGTGGCACATCAACTGTAGAAAATACTCAATTGAACGCAATTTGTGCCAATCATCCAGGTTCTACATTTCAATCATCCAATAGTGCATCGATTGATTCAACCACATGTAGCTACCATCAGTATTATTGTAGTCAGTGCAACAATATGATATCACTTTCTAATTCGGATAATTATAATGTTTCAAACATTGGTATCGCATCTAATAATCTAACTGCTCAAAAAATAGCATCATTCAATAGTTTGAACACGACTAGTGACTCATCTTTGCAACCAGCTCAAACCCAACAAGCCAGTTTAATGAGACAGGTTAAATCGTTAGAAAAAGAATATAATCAAAGCCTATTTGAAGAGCAATTTATTCTTCCTGTGCCTAATATAAAAAAGATTTATGGTCGAAGTCTTGATGAGATTTCTGAAAAAAAACAATCAAATTTAGAAGATCATAGGAGTACAAATAAAATTACAATTGTAAATGCGTCTTCTTCGCTAACTATCGCGAATAATAAT
>BLXL01011348.1:0-12203 GCA_023170135.1 Acarapis woodi | reverse complement strand
ATGCTGTTAAGTTGTTCAAGGGCATTTGTAGAAAATTTAATTTGTTTATCAAATGGTTGATTTTCAAGCATATTCATTAGTTCAACAACACTTAAATTAGAGTTCAAAAGAATGAATAGATCGTATGATTTGTCAAACATTGGATTTTTAATTAGCACATCAATTAGCCAATTTCTATTTGGTGTTTTAGATGTAAGCGAATCATTCGATTGATATCTATCACAAACTTCATTTGAAAAATTTTGTGCTCCTAGTTGATTTGTTACTTGATTATTTTCTGAAGAAATTGTCAACATTTGTGAATCAGACGTTTCAACGATTGTTTCATTTTTATTTATCATCTTGTCTAATTTAGAATCATCATTTAAATTATCATCACTGCTACATACCTTAATTGATAAATTTAAGGCTTTTAAATAATCATTTAGGTGACAAATCGTTTCATTCACATTTTGCTTCAATCCGCAACTATTGGATATTTGAAGTTGACGTATTAAGTTTGTTACTTGTTTTTGACTTAATCTATTATGTTCAGATTCATGTATGAAACTAGAACTTTTTAACTTTAGATTTGCGATTTTCAAAATAGCTCTTCGAAGAGAAATTATAGGAATAAATTCAGAATTTAAATATAAATTACCCAATAAGTAATCTATTAGAAGATGATTTGATTTTTCATGCAAAAGCGAACAAAAAATTAAAAGACGTTCGACAGTTAATATTGGTATGCGTTGTTTGGTTAAATAATTGATTGATTTGAGACCAAGATCAATTCGATTGATTGTTTTAATAAATTTAGAAGACAGACAAGCATCTAAACTAATCAATTTTAGTATTTTAGCGATTGAATTTTGTTTACTATGAATAATAAAAAAACATATATTTTCTTCGTTTAACCAATTTTCATCCTCTAAATAATTTGAATTTTCAGTAAGATGATTAAATTTTATAAGATATTTAATTCGTCTTATTAATTCAAGTTGGGGCGAGAAAAGGTGTTTATGCAAAAATTGATTTTTGGATAAATAATCTTTAATTAGTTTGAGAAGTAGACTACTCTTTTCGTTCAGAAATCGTTTATCTGATACTTTTTCAGATAATACTTTTAAATTAACAAATTTATCATCGTCAGATAGACATTCATTTAATTTGATATCCATATCAACAAGTATGTTTGTAAATTTTGTAATCGTAATCGGATAATTTACGCTTAATGATTTCATGATCGATTGTACTTGATCTAAAGAATCGCTATTAGTAAATTCATTTTTCAATGATTTTGTGATTTTAGGGAATTGACCTTCTTTTACTATGAAATGAATACTCATAAGAAATTTGTTGAGAAGTTGACTTATGAATTTTTCAAACCTAATATTGATATCATTACAAAATAATTGATCGCTATTTACAAGTTGTTCAAGTGACAATAAAATTAATTTGATCAGATATTTAGAAATTAAAGTTTCTGAATCCACGTTCACTCGCTTATTTTGACTTCGAATTCTGCAAAAAATAGGTAGATTGAAAAAAGCATCATTATCGAATTTAGAATTTATTTTTCTTTTAATGTTTGAATCAACTAAATCTATTTTAAGTTCATCAAGTCTGTTTAGAATAATATCTTCCTTCGAGTTACGTATCAGTACATTAAATAGAATAAGTTTATGGGAAAAGAACTTAACAAATGATGTTTGGTTGTTAAGAAGATTGTCGTCAAACAGTGAAAAGATACCGTTTAATACGAAGTCGACTGGACGAAATACAACTGGGTTGACTAATAGAAATAGTTTCATAATTATGTTCAAATCATCTATATCGTCGAAGTAAACACGACCTTTGGCCAAATTTTGCAGAATTTGATCGATGATTTGTCTAGATAATTTTTTCATTTTTTCTTCTCCTTCTAATTTGTATTCTATTAAAATAATATTTAATAAATAGATAATCTTAGGTAGGTGAGATAATTTGACTAGCAAATTAATAATGAACTCTTTTTGTGTATCCAATTCCTTTAGATCTTCTGAATTTGAAATCGTTCTCATCATGAATAAATCTTCAACAATAAGTGTTAATGCTGGATATACATTCACATGAAAATCGGCGTCAGATGCTTGTAGACTATCAATAGTACGAATAATTTGAGGGTAAGTTACTAATGCACTGTTTGATTTATCATAGGATAGTGAAATAAAAAGGCTAAAAATTGATTTGACTAGTTGACCATTTGAGATTTGTTTATGTTCAATGAATTCAAACTGTTTATTAAGAAATGTGAAAAATATTTGATCTTCGTCCAAACTTGAATACTTTATATGTACTTTCACAAGTTCATTGATCAGATGAATTGTTGAACAATGTAAATTGAGGTCAGATCGACAGGTATAATTTTTCATTGAATCAGCTATTAAAGGTTGAATGCAGTGTAAATAATTAATAATTAGCTGTTCATTGATAAAACTTTTATAATTCTGATTAAGAATTGATTTTATTCGTTTATCGAACAATTTACGGTAAAAAACACAATAATACTCTCTTTCAAGTTCACATTTACTCAATAATTTCGAATTACTTGACACATTCGAATTAAATAATCGATCTTTTAATTTGTTGTAATTGTCAAGCAAACAAATCGAATATAAATCATTAGATAAACTGACGTTCGCTTGATTTTTAAGTTCTAAATTCGCCTCATCGATTAAGCTAGAAAAGCTTAAATTTTGAAATTCGATTAAATCAGATGTGATATTAACGTTAGAATATTCAAATTCGTAAATGGAAGAAAAATTTGTACCAAATAAAACCTTAATTAATTGTCTAACAAATTGAATGCAACTTGAGCTTTGTATAGGAAATATAAATATTAAAAGATGCATCAATTCTTCAACTAATTTACCAAAATAATTGTGATTTCCTAATTCGAGAATTTTGCCAAACGATAAGAGTAGTTCGTTAAGAAAAATTATCAATTTATTTTGTTTGATTGAGTCTTTTTTTAGAAAATCAAGTGTATTTACTGTAGATAGGTACAACCTCTTGATTGTTTCATGTAATTTAGTAAGATTTGGATCATTTGTGTACAAATGTTGAGGTGATAATTGAATATCCTTCTTGAATGGATTAGATTTTTCTTTGTTTTCGACAAACTTTTTAGATTCATTTTTCTCGAATAAATCCAATTTTTTTAAATTTGTTCGTTTTATTGAATTGAATGTTGATGATTTAAATACTTGAGAAAAAAAATTTTTACTTGTTTCAGCATTGTTTTCACTAAATATACTCGAATAGACGTGTAGTAGGTGAATAAAATAAATTGTAATTTTGGTCAATATAGATTCGAGATCATGATTCAAATTTCCCAACAAACCCCAATTCTGATTATCTGAATTATTCAATAAACTCGCCAGATTTATTTCTGATTTCGAACTTATAGTTGAGCAGGTTTCTGTTAAATCAATTTCAGTTGTTTTATTTACTTTGTTTTGCAATGTTTCGAATTGAAGTGATCGCTCAAATATTGAATTTTTTGATCTCATTCTGTAATTTGAATTTTCTTTCAATTCATTGTAAGCTAGTCCACAAATAAGATTAGTAATTAATTTTAAGAACAAAGTGTGAAGATTAAGATCGATTATTGCATTTTGTGTGGTAGTCAAATAAGTAAACAAAAATTCAATCAGCTTAATTGATTTCGAAATATTCCAACTTTGAGTATATTTAGTAGTTGGAAATGAATCAGTTAGTTCGGCTAATGCTTCCAGAATACCAGTTAGTGTAAGTCGATCATCTATTTTATCCATTAAATTTGAAACAAGATGTGAAATAATAGTTTTCAAGTTTAATTCAACATCATTACATTCATTGTTTGGTATAAAATCATTTGTTGAATTTTCGCTCGTTACGAATGGAAATACAAAACCTAATGGATATTCAGTAAATAGATTATCTGGAAACAAATTCATTTTTTTATACTGCTCGGAATTCACGTTAAATGAAATTGATTTAGAATTATCAGAATTCTCATTCAAATTTTTGGCGAATGCGAGTATTTCGTCATTTTTTGAATCCACATAATTGTTAAAATAAAGATTTGGAATCAGTTTGATAAGATTTTGAATTGCTAAATTGCGAACACGATGATCATTGTCAACAAGATAAGTATAAAAAACATTGTTCAAAATTAATAGCTGAATATTTGAATCAATTGCAAATTCTGTTGAAATATTGCGTTCAATATAGCAAATTGATTTGTAGTTGAGTGATGAAAATATTTCTAACAATTCAACTTTAATTAACCAATAAGGATGTGTTGATAGAGAAATTAATTTATGAAACAGATCGATTATGACTAAATTGAGAATACTGTTTGAGTTCACTATTTCATTAATACAATTTTTAATGGCGTTTAAAACAAGTTTGAGATGTACACTAGAATTGTTCTCTAACTTAAAGTAAAGATGATTGAAAAATAAATCAGTAATAATCTGATCATCATTTTTACTTTGTATAAAATTTTGTAAAATCAATTTTGATCTTATAAAATTACCGACAATCAATGAAGAATGACCAGTCAAATTAGAATCTTTGTGCTTTGCGTAACCGAGTACATCAATCACAAAAATATCTTTATAGACAATCATATTCAAAGAATCAGGGTAACATTTGACCAACATTGATATACAATTTAAAGCTAAACTCTTCACCAAAATACGGACTTCTTCATCGGACTTTAGTTTATTAGTCAAATCGTTGTTGAGTAAAAATCTAGAGCAAATCACTTTTAATGTCTGCTCAAGTAGACAATTTTTATCATTTTTTTTAAAATACTTATCGTAAATGGCTTTCTTATCGCTTCCAATTATCATACAAAGTTTATCACTTTGTACCAAACTTTCAAACAGTTTAGGCAAGGATTTGAGTAGGATTTAAAAAAATTCCAGAAATACATTAATTACTAAATTACACTCATTTGTTTCGAGTTCTTTGAGAAAAATCAGGTAAAAAAAAAGTATGTTCTCTTTTATCACATTAATTTGTGTATTGACAACTTCTTTATCTTCATGATTCATAGATGAATGAGCATTAATATCTTGTGTGTTTTGAAAATGATGATCTAGGAAGAGTGGCATAATTGTCTTAAGACACAAAAATGAACCAATTAAATATTCATTTTTTTCTATGTTAATCATCATTTTTCTAAACAATTCGTTGATTAACCAAAAAAGCATTTCAAATTTTTTTTTAGAATTCGCACATATTGATGCCAAACAGTTGGCAGCTGTTCGTTTGCAATTTTTGTTTTCTAAGTAGAGATTCTTGATAAATGCATTAAGTAGATTAGTCACCTCATTGTCGGTGCCATATTTGATAAAATTTCGCATAAGTATATCGATATTCTCATTGATACTCTCTTGTATAAACTCATTTTCGGTCTGTTCGCTCAATTTAATAAGACACGGAATCAGACTGGCGAAAAATGTTTTTGCTCTTGAGGGTCTCATTAGATGTGAAATGGCAGTCAATGCAGTGAGAGCAGTGACTACGGTGTAATGTGATTCATTTTTGAACAATTCTTTCAATAATTCATTTTGTATTCGAGCGGAATGATTAATATATTTAGAATTTATCAATTTGTTTAGACATTCATTTGCATTTGTACGCACATCTTGTTCTGAATCTTTACAAAATGTAAAAAAAACCTCCATACAAATTCGAATCAAATTTTGAAAATTGCACTCATCCTTCGTATTAAGACGATAAATACAATCACCGATGCTAGAACAGTGTTGCAACTTATCTTGTTTGCTGAATTTCTTGAGTCTTCTATTTAAATTTAAATAATTTTATAAATAATTAAATGAAAAGAAATTAATAAGATAAATACATGTTAAATAATTAATGAGAAAATAAATAGGCAAAAAAAAAATTACGTGTTTCTTTCTAGGAGATTAGTTTCAACAAATTTTTTATTCTGTCGCTTTATGAAGCCGATTGACTCAAGATTCTTATACAATCTTTCAAGAGTAGTCATCATGCGTACCAATATTGACAAGTTTGTTGAAGATTTTACATTTTCGAAAGTTCTTGAATTGATATTTGGTGGTATAATTATAGTTCCGTATTTAAATAAATCAGGCGCTTGAATATATAATTTTGTTCTAATTTTTATATTTTCTAAATAAAAATACAATCACGAAATCAAGATAAATTTGAATTAAAAAAAGGGCAACTAATCGAAGAAAAAATTAAATCAATTGAGATAAAACAACTCTAACATGTATGCATCCATTTTATTTACAAAAACTGATTAAAAACGAAAAACAATTTAAAAATGAATATAAAATTAATTGAAAATCACCAATCTATAAATAATTTGTAACAATTAGTCGATTTATTTCATAAAGAATTATCGATAATTTTAAAAACACACATATTTTAATCTCTCAAAATCAAAACATTTAGAAAAAACTGTTTACATTTTCCCCGACAATTAAGAAATAAGGCGTTCAATTAAAATTGAAAGTCAAGATGGCATGACTTATCACTTGGTTACTATTACTTGCTACTATTAAACAAGTAAATTTTTTCACTTTTATGACAGAAAAAAAAAGCCATTTGAAGTAGTGAAACTTATTAAATTGTTTTATTAGGAAATTAGCCTACTGTTTGTATTGTTTCGACATCTGTGTGTAATTAATCAAACTATATGCAAAGAAATTCGAGAAATTATCTTATCTATTTGATATATCATAATGTAAATTCAATCAATTTAAATTAAAATTTAGGTTTCGAAATCTTTCAAAATTAGTTTGTGAGCGCATCAAGTCATTTGAAAAATTCAAAAAAAAAAAAAATATCTAAGATTCAAATCATATACCCATCGTCGATATACTTTAAAAATAGCGAATAAACTTTTATAAAACTTTTCTTGCTTATCATATTTTTGCTTATCAACATATAGTAGCTTAAGCTATTATAGAAGTTTTTCAAATTGAACAAAGTAGCGTATCAAACTGTTATTAGAGTTTAAGATACTTGTTTTTCTTTGCCTTGTTGAGAAAAATATGAAAATACAAACTGAAAATGTTTATTCATTACAACGTCATCTATTGAGCTATACAAACAGAAAAAAACACTATTTTATGTATTATCGCTTACCTTAAACAATATTTCTAAAAATGAAGTGATTTTTATTCAAACTCGGAACATTCAAGTTTTGAATTTACCATCAGTTAGTGCAAAAAAAAATCTGTATATATATTTACATTTCTAAATTTTTATTTGCACCTCAAAAATTGTGAAAATAAATTTCCAACGTTTTTTTTGCGCCAAACAAACAAAAAAGCGCTGCATTTTATAAGTCTAAAAAAACAGAATTTCAAGAGAAAATCGACATTTTTTAAAATTCTGAAATTGTTGTTTTTTTTAGTTCTAGAAGGACTATTTTAATGATTGTGCTTTTTAATCAAATAATTATATAAATTAAATTAATCATCAAATCAAAATGAGTAATAGTAACAAAGAATTTGGATCTTTCCTCAAAAAATATCGAGAGATATGTACTGATTTGAATATGAATAGATCAGCAACCGACGAAGCTTTACAATCATTTAATAGAATCGGAAACAATTATAGCCTAGAGGTAATTGACCATTGTAATCAAAAGATTTTTTTTGCAATCAAATATTCATCTTTTGATGTGTTTATTCTTACCTGTCATTTTTTTTATTCATCTGAATTTTTCATTTAAAGGGTGAAAAATTGCATTGGTTATGTTGTGCACTCTATGTTGCATGTCGCAAAGGTATTACTCCGACGGTTGGTGGACGTGGATCATATGTTGAAGGCAATTGTGTTTCATTAACTAGACTATTAAAATTATGTAATTTAAGGTAAAATTTAGTATAATGATATGTTTTAAATAAAAAGTATTTATAGATGTCAAAATTTCATTTCATTCTGATAAATGTTTCTCCATTTTTTTTTTAAATAGCTTGGTACAATTTTTTGTTCTTATGAAAAAGTGGGCAGATATGGCGAATCTATCACAGGATATGCGCAACAAAATTGATCAATTTGAACGAAATTTCAATGTCACAACAATTATTTTTCAAAAGTATCGTCCAATATTTCTTGCTGTATTTAAAGATCCATTAATGTCAAATCAGTCTAAACAATTAAAAAGTAGAAAGCAAAAAAGTCGTCAGCTTGTATCATCAAATGATATTTTCACATTTTGTTGGACATTGTTCATTCAAGCCAAATCAAATTTTCCTGACATTAGTGCTGATCTCGTAAATTCGTATCATCTTTTAATTGCATGTATCGATTTTTGTTATAATAATGTTCTTTTTACTGAATACGCTAAGGAGATTTTAAATGCAAAATTCTCCGAATTGCCTGAGAATTTCTTTCAAGATGACTATATAATGCCCGAAAATACGACATCAATTATAAAAGCGCTGTGCGACAAATTTCAAGGCATTCAAGTTGACGCCAAGGGTATCAAAGAACACTGGTTCAAACCATACATGAAGCGTCTTGTTGAACGTAAGATACTCAAGTGTAGAAATATTGATCAATTAATTGGATTTCTCGACACAATTTTATTTGAAAACAATCAAAAATCAATTAATAAAGAGTACGAAACATTCGTACTTAGTATTGGAGATTTCGATGAAAGAATCTTCCTTTATGAAAATGCTCAAACGGAGATTGGCTCAGCGAGTGATGCAGATGCAAATCACCTATCACAGCAATTAAAAAATCAAATGATAAATCATATTGAAGAACGACGTAGCCTTGCACCATGCACACCGCTAAGTAATCGTCATTATTTAAATAATCGTGATTTAGGTGCACAAACACCAGTCTCGAATGCAACCCAAACTGTCAGTCGACTACAATCACTACTTATCGGATTCAAGGATCAACCGAGCGCTAATCTATTGGTGATTTTTGAAAAGTGTACTGAAAATCCGACAAATGCAATCAAGAAACGTGTATCTAAAATGAGTAATTGTTTTTTAACTGCATATACCAGCTCTGAATCGAATAACGAAGATAAATTACAACAACAACAATCACAAGACTTTGCAAAAAAAAGACTACAATTTTCTGTCGCATTCTATTATAAAATGCTTGAAAACATAGCAAATCGTGAAGTGAAAATGATTGCGAATGGTAATAATGCGGATGCTCTAACTAGTGTACTTTCGAACGAAATGTTTCATATTAGTTTGTTTGCATGTTCTGTTGAGATCGTACTATTCGCTTACAAATCGCAAAAAGTATTTCCGTGGGTCATTGAAATATTCAAAGATTTCAATGGATTGCAATTTCAACCATGTGATTTTTACAAGGTTATCGAACTAATTATTCGCGATGAAGAGGGCTTATCCAGAGATATTGTTAAGCATTTGACTTCATTAGAAGAACGCATCTTAGAAAGTATGGTATGGAGATCAGACTCAAATTTATGGGATAGGATTAAAGCTCAAACTACAATACCAGCGTTTCAAGATGTTGCTCTCAATTCAAGCACTGATCCCCCATTTACACCTGTATCAGCAGTAAAGCGTGCAAATGCATCACAAACCGCACAAGAACGTTTCAATTCACCTGTTAATTCAAGCATTAGAAGAAGATTGTTTGATTCTGTGCCTAATGGAGATTCCCAAGCAACTAATACAAATAATAATTCAAATTTGTCGTCTTCGCAATCGATTGTGCAAGTTACATTACCAGGGCAAGATCAAGGTACTGTTTATTATATAATTAATAAGCCGCCACAGCAGATTGCATCAACAAATAATAACAATTCGACTGCTTCACAAGACAAGAAACAGAGCGCAACAATTCCAAATGCACAAATTAATAAGCCAAACAAAGTTGGCCCATTAGGTATATTCTTTCGAAAAGTATACTATTTGGCTTGGATACGTCTAAAAGATTTATGTGAACGATTAAAAATTATCGAAGATGATTTACTACGAAAAATATGGACTTGCTTCGAATATGCATTACGTAATAATATTCATTTATTAAAAGATCGTCACTTGGATCAAATAATAATGTGTACGATTTATTCAATGTGTAAAATTACGAAACGCAGTGTAACGTTTCATGAAATAATGGCTGAATATCGTTTTCAACCACATTATCAAAGTCATGTATATCGTAGTATTCTATTAAGCAATAAAAAATCAGACTCAGAGAATACAAACAACACAAAATCATCGGCTTTAAGTACCGCAGTTGATTATGATCAAGATCGTGGTGATATAATTATGTTTTATAATCAAATATATGTTACCGAGATGAAGAAATATATTGTAAAATTTTCAGTTGATAACAATTCGCCACCATTATCACCGTTGCCTCGTAAGACACCTAATCCAATATCACCTTATAGAAAAGTAAGTCTCACTCATCCCGTATTCGTATCACCGTTAAAATCGACCAATTTATTAAGTTCACCAACCAAAAAGCATAGCACCTACTGTTTCTCAATCAGTCCAGCCAATGATCTCAAAGCAATTAATCAAATGGTCAAAACAAGCAATCCAGCATTTTTGAACGCATCAAACAATTCTTTCTCAGATATTTTAAATAATAATAATGGTAAGAAAGTGAGTAAAAGAATATTCCAAGACAATGATGAATATTCACCAACAAAACGCATGTGCTCATCCGTGAATTTATTATCATCTAGACTTGAAAATGTCTTCTCCGAAAGAGAGGTTGCTAATGATGATTCGAGTATGGAATGAAATGGATTTAATTTTCAAGGTATTTTTACCTGTTCAAATGAATACAAATTTGTCGAAAGATTTAGTTGAACAAATCGATAGTTTTTTTTCATATGATTGTAACACACATACAGAACACAGATTTGTTCAATTTTTTTTTGTGAAATCAATAAACGGAAAAACCAAATTAATGATCATAAAAATTACGATGTATTTACTCGCCCCCCTTTTGTTTCCTCAATTCTTAATTTAATTTTCCCAAATAAATTTATTTTATCCATTAATATAAGTTTATTAGGTTTTCAAATCAACAGGTAATTTTTCATAAGTTACGGAATAATTGAATTCGTAAGATTTAAAAAATAATAATAATCAATAAGTTTTCCAACTTGAAATTAATTTGAAAAAAGAATGTTTGAGCAAAAGTGAAAATGCTTTATTTCCAACAACTGCTAGATATTCAATTCTCTAACGGTTAGTAAGCCCATAAATATTGGCCAGGTAAGCATAATTTATTTAGTGGCTTTTGTGCGCAATCTCTAATTATTAGTTTGTTTATTGCAGCACATTTTGTTCACTTTTGAATTTAGTTTTTTTTTAGTAGAGTTGTATTTGATTTTGTCTATTTATCTTAAGTGAATGCAAAACTTTTGTAAATGTTTAAATAATTCACTAGCAATCTACTTTATTTGAAAAAAAAAATCGATTCTTCAATTTAATTTTTAAATTTTGTTTCACGTTTCTCACACGAAGTCATACATTGATCTTATTTATCTTTGATATTTTATTTATTTTATTTATTGAGTTTTATTAGTGTAAATTTTGCATTGATTGTATATTTGACACACTTAACAAATATGATTTAAAAAGAAATGATTTTAATCTTTTTACATTTTTTTTTTAAATGATATGCCATTTGTTATTATTTTATGTCAGAAAATAATAATTGAGAATAGATGACACGATAAGTACAAAATAATTTAGTTTCATGTTTGAAAAAATTAACTAATCTTCAAGCGCTATTTGCACGCTTCTAAGTAAACTTTTAAAGCTTATTCATTAAGTTATGTTTGTTATTTTTTTAGAAAATTAAATAAATGATTTTTTTCAGATGAAGATCAAGTACACAATCGAGAATTCAAATAAATTACTTTTGACACTTTACCTCTTTTTAGACTCTAGTCATTCTCATAACTACTTTACATTCATAAAATAGATCATCTTTCATTTTATTTGGATTTAGTATTTATTTACCTGTTGGTGAATTATATGCATTAGAAAAGTAGCCTCTTCAATACATCGATGAATTTCATATTAAGTTGCTCAATACTTCGTATTATTTTAAATATTTTAAACAGTTCAGGTATTTTATTAATTCACAAACATGAATTTTTGACTAATTTTTTTTGTTTTTCCTGAATTCAAATTTTTATCACCAGTTGTTACATCTCTATC